>MU223292.1:915603-927282 GCA_018584345.1 Thuja plicata
TGTCTTTTCGAGGAAGTCTACAAATATTAACCCAATTCTTTTGAATATTTTCATCTAACATATTTCTCTTCTTGATATATCTTTGAACAGTTCTTCTAGATACATTCAGTAAATCAAAAATTGCATGTACTTATTTTCTCTGTGTCAACCTCCTACTAGATAAAGTAGTCATCAATGTTCTATGTGCAACACTTAAATCAACGCCTCGACTTGAGTTGTTAATGTCGTTCAATGCATCTTGAAAATCTTCAACTATTGTTCGATTTACATTGTCTCCTGAGTTTTTCTTGTTATCAACACCTAACAACTCCAAAACAAGAGCCATTTCTTTTTTCCTGAATAACTTGACAAATAATTGTGCTTTTCCAATCAGACTTTTACTTTGAAAATATTCATCCCAAATCTTTTTGCATTGTTTTTTTATTGTGCTTTGAGGTACCAAGTCGTCAGATGAAAATTGACTAAAAAATGATTCATCATTCATCTCCATCAAATTTCCCATATGAAAAGGCATATTTCCATCAAATTGTTCCTCTACTTGAATTGCATCTTCTTGAACTTCAACAGGGTCATCTTGATTTTGTTTTGTATAACCTTTCATATTGTCATTCCTTTTTCAATCAATTTTTTTAATCTGTTTCTTTTATTTCCCATTGCACAAATTGTTCAAATTGAGAGCTTCGATTCACCTACATACACAAAACTAAAAATAAAAAATGATATGGATACTTATTCATAAATTAATATTGAATAATGCTTTAATTAAAAACAAAAAAATAAAAAAAAAATTAAAACTATAAAAATTACAAACCTACTTGATAATTTTAAATTTTAGTTGTCCTTTAATTCCCCAAAAAATGCTTTAAAACTATTAAAAAAATGATTTTCTTCCAAAAACTTTATTATAATTTGCAATTAAAGAAAATTATATATTTTTTATTTTAAAAAAAATGCTTTAATATATGACTTTAAGGGTCGTGGTCGCATGGTGACCATGTTTGGTCGGCCCTAGTTTCGGTCGAACCAGGTCCGGCTGAACCAGGTTTGGCCAAAACAGGTTCGGCCGAAGGCACCTATGTGGCAGCAAAACAAGCAAAAAATGAGATTTTACAAAAAATGTGTGTTTGGAGGATTTTTGCCACATCACAATTCAGCTTGTTTAAAAATCTAAAAATACCCTTTTGTAGAACTCGGAGTCTAGATTATGGTCATATAATTTTTATGGTGTTTTATTTACATATACTATATTGTAAGTTGAAAAAACTCCAAGTAGGTATCTTAAAATTCAAGAACACGCTCGTTCGAAAAAATAAAAAAAATAGAAAATCATGTCAGAAAAAAGTACAACTTATATGTAACACTAGAGGAGAGAGTCCTCTTCAAGAACATGTAATTTGTTTTGTATTTGGTTTAAATTTGCTAGGGAAAATGTGGAGGGAGAAAAAAATTATTAATTTCGGGTAATTCTGACTTTGAAAAGTTATAGCAGACAAAATATATACCGAAAACCAATCTTTCTTTTTTTATGCACTAGCTGTACATGTCATCTAAAATATATTCTGAAATCAGAAGAAAAAAAGATTATTTGCATATATTAAAGTGGAGGGAACTAGACCTTACATTTTCAGCATTTTTTGAGCAATTAAAAAATAGACTTCAAAAATTAAAAAACTAGGTCAATACTTATTCAAAAAAATTTAAAAAAATTATAGGCATAAACTAGATCCAATTTTACACATTTCATTAGTTTACATCATTTTCAAATTCTAAACACAAATGTCACTTTTATGTCGTTAAAGTTCAATAGTTTTGCATGTCGTGGTCCTCTTCCTTTGTTAAAGTGTGACACAGGTTTGTACTTTTACCCACATACAAGCTCACAACTTTCACATTCCAAAACCACACTACCTCACCAAGAAACAACTCTTCTTTATACAAGTTAAGAAATAACAATTAGGTCAACCTCTTAAGACTTCCCCAATATAAAAACAATTATATAGACCCTTGCTAAGATACACATAGTGCAGGTTACACAGGTAAACATCAATTATAACTCATCAATTATACTTCAAGATCCATAATCCATGCTCCCCATCTGCTAAACATGTTTCATCACTCTGTTCAGCTACAAATAGATATTTGCAAGGTCACGTGCTTCAGCTGACATCACCAAGAACATAGTGTTAGTAATAACTGAGAGGGGAGGTGTGAATCAGTGGCCTCAAAATTTTATCCTTCAAACATTTAACCACCAATCAAATAAACCTCAGATTATTAAGTCCCTACAAGATGCATGCCATAAAATACTTATAATGACTTAACTGTCTGTCGGTTTTCCTTGTCTGTCCTTATTTTCCTTTATTACCGATAAGAAGTATAACTATTTACCAAAACTCAGTAAATAAGCAGAGTATACCGATCAACCCAGTGTCAACTATGTTAGATATAAAACAATAAAGAAATGAATCACACACACATAACACAATGAATTTTTTTAACGTGGAAACCCTATTAAGGGAAAAACCACTGTGACCGGTACCCCAAATTTTCACTCTTCTGAAGTGAGCCCTATTAGGAGCTAACCCTGTTAAAGGTTACAAACACACTGTTAAGTGCAACCTTGTTAGAGGATTTTATACAGAGAGGTTGTCACTTAGTATCAGGCATCTATTGCTACCATCCCTGAATTATCCTCCTTCTTAGACTGTCAATAGGTATCGGGAAAGTCCAATGCTACTTTCATGAATCAACCTTTTTGGCACTCCTTGGGATGTACCTCAATATATATAAGACTGTTAAGTCCTGCTCTGTTAAGAGACTTGATGCTTCAATGGTTAAACTAAAATACTATGATCTATTTGTAATGCAACTTTGAATTGTAGATTTTTAGATCTATTTAAGTACATTACCTCCCTCATCAATGTATCAATTCAATTTTTTGTGCTTCACACTTTATTCTCTATGATTCTGTGCTTCACTGTTCGTCGGTGTCTGCAGAATTCTTTAGCTCTCCTTCAGCTTGATTTATCAGGACTGTATGAAGTTATTCTTCATCAGTTTCTCTTCAGCATCCTCTTTCTATTCATTCCCCTTAATCCCATTCGTAAATGAATTAAGCTTGTCTCTTATATAGACATGATATTCACTGTTTCTTGATTCTTGATTCTTGGCGTGAAAAATAATCCAACCAATTTAATTTAAAGAATAACTCTTGATTTATCTCGTAGTTATCTTCTTTCCAACTGTAAAAATATTCTTTAAATCAATCACTTAACTCTGGTCGAATAAAACAAAGAAAACAACCAGTTAAGTCTATCTTTAGTTCTTGCCAGCTAGATATTTTGTCATTTTCTGAACTCTCTATTTCGTCGGTCATCTCTGTAGTTAGTTGTCGGTGACAACTGAAAGTTCTGTTGGGGTTACTCCAGTTAGGTTTGGGATCTCTGTCCATCGGGCATCATTGGATTTTTACTCATCGGGCAACTCAGTTTTCAACTCGTCGGGCATCCTGTGATTTTATTTTGTCAGGCAACACTATCTTCTTCTCATCGAGTATCACTGTGACTTTTCTTCTTTTCCTTTACCGATGGTGTGCACTCCATCGGTGTTATCTGTCACTTAGTGAATACTTGACTTTTATGTATTCCTAAAAGAATAACTTGTGTTCCATTGATTCTTTGAAGTCTTTGGCATTATTTACATGACCGTATAGATGATATCAACTTGACATCAATGACAATACAAACCATTAACTGATTTAATGCCTTGCATTATCTTCAACTTAACATTATGAAACATTCAATCAGTTACATGTCATCAATCTATCCCTTTGACATTGATGGCAACATACTATATTATCATAGTATACTATTTCTAATATAATATGAAAGACAATAGTTGAGATTCATCAAACTACCAATCTTTTTGTTTGATAATCGATAAATGTCTAATCTCCGGTAAGCTTTGTTTTAGCTTAGATTTGATTCTTGCAGCTCTATTTCTTTTGATGTGTTGAGTCCTCTTCTTGTGTCAATTTCTCTCCTTTGACTATTCTCTCTTTTCAGCAACTCTCCCTTTGTGTAATCTTTTATACAACTTTCTCTCCTTTAGGATATAATCTCTCCATGTTGGAGTAATCTGATAATGGATAATCTCTCTCCCTTTTTCAAAAGAATGTGATAATATGGATAATCTCTCTCCCTCTGAAAATAATGCCAAACAAATATCTCACAGATATCTGGCATTCATGTCAAACAATATTTTCTCTCCATCTATAATATATTCATTGAATTTCCCTTATCCATCAGCAATACAACAATATGCTCTGGTGCTCGGTTCTGATATATACCTATTTCTATATAGATGTATCTTTGAAGTTCATCTCTTTTCTTGCATCAACATGAATGATATTCTGATAATATGTAGGCTGATGCAGCCTTCAATCATATTACTTACTGGTAGACAAGGGTTTGACCCCTAGTCTCTTTCTCAAGTACTCAAATGTATCCTTGGGCAGTGGCTTGGTGAAGATATCAACTAAATGCTCTTTTGATTGCACATACTCAAGTATCACCTCTTTTTCTTGAACTTGTTCTCTCAAATAATGATACTTGATTACAATGTGTTTAGTCTTGGCATGCATGACTGGATTCTTGGAAATGTTTATTATACTGGTGTTATCACATTAAATAATCACTTGATCTAAGATCTTCATATGCATACCTTCTAGTAACTATTTGATCCATGCAATATTTAAGTAATTTGCAGCAACACCAATATACTCTGCTTCTACACTAGACTGAGAGATGCATCCTTACTTCTTTCTAATCCATGTGACAAGTATGTCACTCATAAATAATTCTCCTCTAATTGTGCTCTTCCAGTCATCAAGATTTCCATCCCAATCAGCGTCGATAAACACCTTAAGTTCAAATTTTCCTTCTCTTCTATACCATAAGCCAAATTCCTCAGTTTTCTTCAGATATCTTAGAATTCTTTTTACAACAGTCATATGTGATTCCCTGGGGTTAGCAGGAAATCTAGCAACACTTCCTACAACATGTGCAATATCTGGTCTAGTGTGTACAATATACATGAGTTTTCCAGTCATTGATCTATACAAAGTCTGATTTACCTCTGTTGTCTTTTCCTCCTTTTTTAACCTACATCTAGTAGCCATCAATGTTCCAACTAGTTTGGAATCTTCCATCTTGAATATTTTCAAGACCGCTTTGATGTATTTGGACTGTGTAATGAAAATACCTTCACTTTGTTGAATGATCTGTAGACCAAGAAATAACTTGATCTCTCCAAATATAGACATCTCAAACTCTTTGCTCATCTCATTAGAAAATGATTTGCATAGCATATCATTGCCTCCAAATATGATGTCATCAACAAATATTTCAACAATCAAAGTGTTAGCATCAATATCTTCCTTTAAATAAAGAATATTGTTTTCGCTAGTCCTTACACATCCAATACTTATTAGATAGGAATGAATTCATTCATACCAGGATCTAGGAGCTTGTTTCAATCCATACAAGGCTTTGTGAAGTCTACATACCATGTTTCTCTTGTCTAAATTGACAAACCCTTCTGGTTGCTCCATGTATACCTCTTCTTCAAGTATTCCATTTAGGAATGCTGACTTGACATCCATTTGATATATTTTGAATCATTTGAATGCAACATAAGAAATTAGTATTCTTACTCCTTCTATCCTAGCAATGGGTGCAAAGGTCTCTCCATAGTCTATACCTTCTTGTGCATACCCCTTGCATACTAGTCTTGCTTTGTTTCTTGTGACTTCCCCATTCTTGTTCAACTTATTCCTGAATATCCATTTTGTACCAATGACATTCTTGTCATCTGGTCTTGGCACAAGTGACCACATCTTTTTCTTCTCAATCTCATCACTCATAGCACTTATCCATTCCTCATTATCTAGTGCAACAGTGACAAATTTTGGCTCAAACTCACAAATTAAACAATTTAAGGTTATAAACTTACTTCTTGGTCTTGTACCATCTTTTTTATCTCCTATGATCTAGATCTCTAGATGGTTCCTTCTTACATATCTTGCAAGTACAGGTACAGCTCTTTATGTATCATCTTGATCATCATTTTGATCTTCATTCTGTTCTTCATCACCTTGCACATTATTTTGATTATCATCCTGACTGTCGGTAATAGCAGTCTGACTGTTGGTTGTAACATTCTGTTGTTCTAGATTTAAGCACTCTTGCTCAGGTAGAGTATTGGTTTCTTCATAGTATACAAACTTGTTGTAGTTTTCTATTTCTTTTGTGCTTTCTAGCTCATTCTTTTCTGCAAATTCATCTATCTTTACATTTTCACTTTCAACAATTTTGTTAGAAGCCTTGATAAGACATTTATAAGATTTTCTCTTGGTAGAATCCACCAGAAAAATACCTTCATCACTTGTGGCATCAAGCTTTCCATTTCTATCATCCTTTAAGGCATAACATTGACTACCAAATATTTTGAAGTAACTTACATTGGGTGTTTTACCATACCATAGCTCATAAGGTGTCTTCTTTGTGTCTTTCTTCAATTATACTTTGTTTAGTGTGTAGATAACAGTATTGATAGCTTCCCTCCAGAAGATTTGGGTGATGCCTTTCTCTATCATCAGTGCTCTAGCACAATCAACTATTGACCTGTTCCTTCTCTCAGCAATCCCATTTTGCTGTGGTGTTCTTGGTGCAGAAACCTGTCTTTTTATACCATGCTCATTACAGAAATTAGTGAATTCATCTTATATAGATTCTCCTCCTCTATCTGACCTCAAGCGTTTCAAATCCTTACCACTTTGTTTTTCAACCATAGCCTTATACCATTTAAATAGCTTGAGAGCTTCAAATTTATCTTTTAGAAACATAAATGTCATCATTCTAGAGTAATCATCAACAAAGAGAATAAAATATCTATCTCCATAATAACTCTTTTTCCTTATTGGTCCACATAAATCAGTATGGTCTAATTCTAGAATGTCATCAGATGTATGGGTTTTACTTTTGAAACTAGACTTAGTCATTTTACCTTTTTGACAATTCTTCCACATGATGTTGTTTGGCTTTGTCATCGTCGGTAAGCCTCTTACATTTCTCCTTCTACTTATTTTCATCATGTTATCAAAATTCACATGACACAATATTTTGTGCCACAACCATATATTTTTATTGCTAGTCATTAAGCAAGTGGTGTTAGTATCAAACAGATAGAATAAGTTACCTTTGGTCTGTTCACCGGTACCAAACAGTTTTCCTGATTCATTGAAGATCTTTGCCTTCTTATTCTCAAATGCTACTCTATGACCTAAATTATTCAGCTAAGAAACACTCAAAAAATTATAATTCAATCCTTTTACCCAATAAGAATTTTCACATTTAATCAGGTTATTCAACATTAGAGTTCCTTTACCTTCAACTCGACAAGGTGTATCATTACCCATTCTTATTGTACCATCATTATAATACTCAAAAGTGTTAAAATTTTCTTTATCACTGGTCATGTGGTGAGTGCAGCCATTATCTATAATCCAGATGTCATTCTTTCTAACCTTAGATATGAGTGCACTTTCTACATACCTTTCATCTTCATCTGAATCATCCTTCACAGCTACAAATAGCATCTTGATGTCTTCATCAGGTTCGGTGTTAGTATCTTCATCTTTGCAAGAAGCCAGGTAGCTAGCCTTCTTGCCTTTGTCCTTGTAGTCTCGAGTATCTTTTCTTTCCGATTTTCGGTAACCTCTGTAATCTTTGTTATCACCTCTGTCAGATTTCTTCTCAAAAGATCTGTCATTACTTTTGTCACATTTTTTTTTGTTAGGACATCTTGCAGCAAAGTGTCCAATCTCTTGACAATTAAAGCATACAAGTGGTAACTTGCCTTTGTGTTTACCTTTGCCTCTCTGCATTCTTCTAGCCATAAGTGCTTCTATTTCATCTAGATCTTCTTCTTCACTTTCACTTTCACCATCTCTTTTGGATGCGTGTCTATGACTTGATTCACTTATTATCATATAGAAGACTTAAATGTAGACTCTATGTTTGGTAAGACACTATTATCAAAGTTGTTCATCTCAAATGAAATCAGTCTACCAATTAAACTATCAAGAGTAACTGTATTGTTTGCTACTGCTCTCATTTCTTGAATGGCAGAAACTCTAATAGCATATACATGCAGTAAGGTTCTTATGATTTCACTTACCATTGTCTCCTCTTCAAGTGTACCTCCAACTCCTTGTATAGCATTGACTACTTTTATTCTTGTGCTCTACTGTGTGATGTTTTCTCCTTCTTTCATTCTAAGATTGTCAAATTTTCCTCTAAGGCTTTCTGCCTTTGCACTAAAAACATTTGTATCACCTCCATGTACAATATTCAGTTTGTCCCACATCTTCTTTTCAATTTTGCAATCCTTGACATCTTCAAATTCAGCATCAGAGAGTGAGGAAGAAAGCTCTATAACCATGCAGTTATGTTCATGCTTCTCTCTCAATTGATCTGTTGTCAATACTCCTGTAGGTAACTCATATTCAGTATCTAGGAATTGAGTAACATCATTACCAATACCTGATAAGTGGAGTCTTATCCTACTTTTCTATGAAGAAAAGTTGTCTTTGTTCAACTTGGCCACATCTCATGTGTTCATCTTGTGATCTTGACTTAGGTCTTGAAACCTTCCTTTCTAAGAACACAAGATCTGATACCAATTATTAGTAATAACTGAGGGGGGGGGGGGGGGGANGGGGGGGGGGGGGGTGAATCAGTGGCCTCAAAGTTTTATCCTTCAAATATTTAACCACCAATCAAATAAACCTCAGATTATTAAGTCCCTACAAGATGCATGCCATGAAATACTTATAATGATTTAACTGCCTATAGATTTTCCTTGTCTTTCCTTACTCTCCTTGATTACTGATAAGAGGTATAAATATTTACCAAAACTCAGTAAATAAATAGAGCATACCGATCAACCAAGTGTTAACTATGTTAGATACAAAACAATAAAGAAATGAATCATTCACACATAACACATGAATTTTTTTAACGGGGAAATCCTGTTTAGGGAAAAACCACTGGGACCGGTACCCCAAATTTTCACTCTTCTGAAGTGAGCCCTATTAGGACCCAACCCTATTAAACGTTACAAACAAACTGTTAAGTGCAACCTTGTTAGAGGATTTTATACATAGAGGTTATCACTTAGTATCGGGCATCTATTACTACCATCCTTGAATCAGCCTCCTTCTTAGACTGTCAATAGGTATCGGGCAAGTCCAATGCTACTTTCATGAATCAACCTTTTTGGCACTCCTTGGGATGTACCTCAATATATAGAAGATTATTATGTCCTTCTCTATTAAGAGACTTTATGCTTCAATGGTTAAACTGAACACTATGACCTGTTCCTAATGCAACTTTGAATTGCTGATTTTCAGATCTATTTAAGTACATTACCTCTCTCATCAATGTATCAATTCAATTCTTTGTGCTCCACCCTTTTTGCTTCGTGATGTTATGCTTCACTGTTCATCGGTGTTTGTAGAATTCTTTATCTCTCCTTCATCTTGATTGATCAGGACTATATGAAGTTATTCTTCATTAGTTTCTCTTCAGCATCATCTTTCTATTCACTCCCATTAATCTCATTTGTAAATGAATTAATCTTGTCTCTTATATAGACATGATATTCACTATTTCTTGATTCTTGATTCTTGGCGTGAAAAACAATCCAACCAATTTGATTTAAATCATCTAGCTCCTGATTTATTTTGTAGTTATCTTCTTGCCAACTGTACAAATCTTCTTTAAATCAATCACTTAACTCTGGTTGAATAAAACAAAGAAAACAACTAGTTAAGTCTATCTTTAGCTCTTGCCAGCTAGATATTTTGTCATTTTTTGAACTCTTTGTTCCATCGGTTATCTCTGTAGTTAGTTGTTAGTGACAACTAATAGTTTTGTTAGCGTGACTCCAGTTAGCTTCAAGATCTCTATCCGTCGGGCATCATTGGATTTTTACTTGTCGGGCAACTTTGTTTTCAAATTTTCAGGCATCCTGTGGTTTTTCTTCATCGGGAAACATTGTCTTCTACTCGTCGGGTATCACTGTGACTTTTCTTCTTTGCCTTTACCGATGGTGTGCACTCCATTGGTGTTATCTGTCACTTAGTGAATACTTGACTTTTATGCAATTCTGAAAGCATAACCTTTGTTCCATTGATTCTCTGAAGTCTTTGTCACTATTTACATGATCGTATAGATGATATCAAGTTGACATCAATGACAATACAAACCATTAACTGATTTAATGCCATGCATTATCTTCAACTTAACATTATCAAACATTCAATCAGTTACATGTCATCACATAGCAACCCAAAAATCACAAGTAAGATTCTCCAACAAGTCTTCTACCATGACTTAAGCTCACAAATCATAATTCATTCTTGCATCTGAGTTATCTCCAAAACTCAAGTACCAACTCTGTCACAATTCGTTTTCATTGTTTTGTAACCAGCTTTGACCAAAATAACTATAAATTATGCCAACAGTAAGATCAATCCAAGTGATGTTATATATAAGGTCACTCCTCGGCCTAGTATACATATCCATTCTTGCATGCTCTGAAATCTCATACAATGTCTGTACACTTCTGACAACCTTCCCTGTACCAGTGATAACCAGTCTAGCTGAGACTTCAACTGAAACATACATTCACATCAATGGCAAAACATTATTGTCAAGGCCTCTCACAAAACCAATTCCAACAGTCTCCCCCTTTTGAATTGATAGAAAAATATGAGAAAATCCATCAACCCAAATAGTATCCTTTTCAATATCCTCTTCAAAGCCCCCCCTTAAAAAGTAGGTATTTTCTACTTCTATCTCTCCCCCTTTGACAACAATGGAAAAGGCTGCCATAACTATCATCCTTCTCTAACCATCCCACCTATGCAAGATGTAGATTTTGAAAATATTTATTCCTTCAACAACTAGGTGCTTAATCACCCAAATGTGTTCTGATATATTCGATGATCACTCCCCTTCACAAGTGCATCCAAGCATCAAGTCCAGTGATTGATATAGCTCTGATAGCTAGTGAACTGATGCATTTCTACATCATTTATTTCTCGCAAGGAGGGGTTCCCACCCAAACCATACCTCTCAGATACTCAAAGTCATCTTTTGGTAAATGTTTTGTGAATATATCTGCTATTTTCTCCTTTGTAGTGATGTACTTCAATCTGACTTCCTTTTATGCAACCTTGTCTCTCAAAAAGTAATATTTGATTGAAATATGTTTGGTCTTTGAATGCATAAAAAAATTCTTTTACATGTTCACTATTCTTGTATTATCACAATGTATAACCACTAGTTCTTGAAAAGTAATCCCAATATCCTTCATCATCTAATTTATCCACACATTATGTGTACAATTTATAGCAGCAACAACATCCTCTATATCAACAGTAGACTAGGATATACAATATGTCTTCTTACTTAACCATGAAACTATTAGAGTATCTATTTATCTTCACTTATTAATTAGATCATGTTGATTTAATTATTAAGTTGCCTATGTACTCTATTTTCACTTAAGCTGTCTCTTAGGTGCATATAATTAATATTTTATATTAATTAT
>MU223292.1:933618-945393 GCA_018584345.1 Thuja plicata
TATATATATATATATACATGTGAGATTTATAAATAAGAAAAAAAAAATCTTCCATAAATATAAAACTGTAAAACATATTACATATGAAAATACTTCAAAACTATAATCGAAACCTTCTTGAAGTTCGCCCACTAAGATAGTGCTTCACATTCCTAACTTCAACATTCACTTTTTCACTTAGTCTTTCATGAGCTTTCAATCTTGCCGCCTTCTAATGCCAGGGTTTGGAGTTTGATATTTTATGGATTATGAAAAGTTTTCTATGTGAACATTGTGGTTTCATGGAACTTTCCAGATGGAAAACTTTCAGTCCTTCTGCCTTCTAATGGCAGGGTTTGGAGTTTGATCTTTCATGGATTTTGAAAAGTTTTCTATGTGAACATTGCGGCTTCATGGAAATTTCTAGATCTTTCCATCTTGAACAGGTATTTTCTTGTTATTTTGCCCTGAGTTTCATTTTTATTCTAGAGATTTTCTCTAATAATGTATGGCTATGGTTTTTCCTCTCAAACATTGGCATAGTTTTGAAACCTTCTTATGAGTATACCTTCATGATAAATGTGATAGTAAAACCTTTCAAAAGATTTATCTGTCATGACATATAAATGTTTATGTGGCCTCAATAATGAAGGATGAGGGTATATTGAGGTTTCGTCTGAACTTTGGTTCACCCTCTTATACTGTAGTTGCAGCAATCTCCTCAGGTGCGGGTTCCTTAGAGTTACCTTCCAGATTTAAAACTTATTTTCCATAGAAAATCTCTGTGACTCAAAACCGTGAGGGTCTAGTTTATCTTATTTCTATTTTTACAACTTCCTTTAACAAAAACAAAAAATAAAAGACTCTTGGATAACTTGGCTGTGGCTGAGACTTACTTCTTTTCTTCATATTCATAAGAAGTTGGGCGCAATTAGGTTTCAAAATGTGGGTACTTGTAACAAGACTAAAAAAAACCTTTTGTAATCTTGACATATTCAAGGGTATGATAAATCGTAATTTTTTTTTTGAAAAAATCATTGACTGCTTTCTATAACTGACACTTCTTTCCATATTGCATTTGTATTTGATTTCCATAAGTTCACACTACCATCATTTCCAAATGTTGCTAAAGTCATTCCTCCCATGTCCCAGTCCCATTTCCAGACCTCACCTTCACGACCTGAAAGTGTAGCGACCCTTGTTAACCTAGGCCTTTCATTGTGTTAGGATCAAGTTTGATTGGCCATGTAGAGACTCATTTTCTACCAGTAATGGCTATAAATTTATATGATTTTTCAGTATTAGGTGCTCAATAAATTACATATACTTGATCTGCATCTTCATCTTGCACTATAAACTCTGCATTTGGATGCTAGTGTTGATGAACCTCCATAAAATCTCATTTTGTTTTTCAAATTGAAGTAAAGTAGATTGGGTTTGAACCCTAAAATAAAGGTCAGTTGATGAGTGGCATTTGTAGAGGACTTCCATGCAATGGATGTTGTCAAGGATGAACACTTCTAAAATCTTTGTACCAAATTGCTTATATTTTGAAATTCAGCCTGGAGTTGCCATTTTTTTAACTCCAAAGGATCAAGTAAATCATAGACCTTTGCATGACCATCACAATATTGAGCCACCAATTTCTATCCCAATATATGGTTAGTTATCTGAATATTCAATACCGGTACACTATTGTCTTGAAAATGATTACACAACTTCCATTTGCATGATTTCGTGTCTTCCACAACCTCCTCCCATAATGATATAGTTCCATCCATGAAACAACATAAAATGACCTCACCATGCTCAGGAGGGGCGCATACTAGCTTGACAATGCTACTGTCATGAGCTATAACCCTGCAATGGTTGTATATGTCTTTGAAAGCTCTGTTCCATTACAATGAATAACATAAACATACCTTAATAAAATTTTTTATCAATGATCGTCACAATCCATGTAACTCTATTGTCGTAGCTATTTGGCATAAAATATCATCTCCACTCCTTATGATTTTCACAACCTATAATTTCTTCATGTGCCTCTTGAATGGTAATTGCACCTCTTGTCTCATTGATTGTTGTTGTACCTATAATTGTCTTTGATTGTTCCCTGATACGGAAATCACTGTCTTATAACAAGACTAAATGGTTTCTCTTCTTCTTTGCCTTACTGAATGTTGTCATATTCCCACATGTCTATTTTTCTATGTTTCATGTGAATGGTAGCAACTGTAAATATCCTTTATGATGTAGTTGTTACTAATCGTGTTTCCTTATTAGATACTGCAACCATACATTATTTTTGTATCCTTTGAATTTGATGATAGCACTATCCTTATTGAAACTTGTTGACTAATTCATCTAGTACAAAAATTGTACCTTCCATGTTTGAATATTATTTCTACTCATAGATATCCTAATTTAGACTTGTCTTCTGTGGGATCTTCAAATAGCTCCATGATTCAGCCAGAAGGTCCCTTGCTTGAAACATGTACATGCCCCCTCAACAACTTCCTCAAATCTTTGGTCTTGGCCTCTTCATATCTTACCTGGAAGGTTTCACACATATAATGGACATGTATCCCTTCAACAACCTACAACATTTTCATACATGTTCTTGCACATTGAACAACTCGTTAACAAAAACATGTCTTCTTTTCTGCACTTCCCTTTTCCCCTTCTGCATTTTGATTTACATGTTTGTATATGCATGGAGGTCAATACATTAGAATAATAGATTTAGTTCTTCCATTGCTCAGTTCAAATTAACTGACCCTCCTCTTTTCTTTTCCTTTTTCTCCTTGTAGGGACACTTGAATGCGGACCTAGAACTGCATCAACTTCAAGCTTAACAAACTACTATCAGGCAATGGGAGACCTAAACCTATCTCCTCATGCTTTCATTTTTATTTATTTGTAAACATGTATTCAACTCTATTTTTTAAAATATTTAATTTCAAATGCATGCTTGCATTAGCCTATATCATGGGTTGTGTGGTTGCATGATGAATGTATTTCATGTTTTATACATTTCTTTATTGCTAAAAGAGTATGTGGGTTTGTGCAGGATCATGGTATGCCAAAAATTGGCGATGTGAAAAAATCAATTTTTAACTCATCCAAAAGTGCACCCAAAAGTTTGTTGACTTTTGAGTAGGCCTACGTGTCAGCACACCTGGCCAAGCCAAAAGCCAAAGCTAAAGCATTATCAGATATCTGATAATATCAAATATCTGATATTCATTAGTAACAATATATTGTTGCCCGCGACTGCGTTCAACATTTTAATTATGAAAACGTTGAAGCAGCCAAGCCAAGCCAATAATATCATATATCATAAAGGGATCTGATATTATATTTTCCATAGTTAAAAGGTAAGTGAAATTTAGTTGTTTCTTTCTTGTTTTTTGTTTTTGTATTGAAATTTATTGTTTTTTTTTTCAAAACTAGGTTTTATATGACATTTTTTTTAATTGATTATAAACTAGAGTTGAAATGATAAAAATTAAGGTTGAAATTGATATTTTTTTTTTTTTTTTGAGTCAGACATGAAATTAGACGATTCCAAAAACCCTCCCAATGAGTCCACGAACAATCCAAAACCACCTCAAAACAATCCCCTTCCTTTAGAAGACCAACCGTTCTCAAACCCTTGACCATTATAGGATCTCATGGGAGATAATCTAAATCAGCTTAGAGGATATTAGAACACATATGTGAATATACCCACCTTGTGCCCCATGTTTTCCATGCTGAATTCCATTATTGAGAGCATGGAGAAACTCACAGAACAACACAATGTTTCACTTCTTTGGAACGAATCCACGCACACCCAATTTGATGATGGGCTTGACTACGATCAAGTTATGGATCTAAACATAACAAAACATGACAAATGTAACATTTTTTTTAATCCCAAAAATAGGTTTAAAAGTGGACCCTAAAATAACCAAATTGTCAATTAAATGGTGCACAAATGATGCAATATGTGACAACTTTTGGGATTGCTAGTGGATGGTTTTTGATAGACCACCCCATAGCAATTTGGATGCCCCATTCTATTTCATAAGGAAATTGTATGCTGAATTTGTGCTTGGTAACAAAGTCAATTATTGGACCATGAGACGGAACCAGGGCATAGGCTTAGGTGCTCCCTAGGATAGGCCAGGAGCACAGTGGGTGAAATCCCGCCCATATGTCCCCCCTCTTGATATTTTACCACCTCCTACAGTGCAACATCCTGACATTATTACTGATGCCAGCTCATAGAAAATTTGATCCATTCACACCTTGAGTCATCTACTAGTTTTGTAGAGTGTGGCATTGATGCCTCCTCATACTAATGCTTCTTGCCCTTCCACATCCTTCACAAGCTCACATGTTTGTGTGCCTCATACTTGCGTTATGTGCAAGAATATGTGCTTGGGTCCCCTAAATGATAGTGACGCATATAACTATGTGTTCGAGGTGGAAAATACTACACAACACACTATAGGCACTAAAGCACCCCGTGGAGATGTCCATCAAGGGCATACAAAGCCATCGAATCCTATTGTTGTGGTAAGAGTAAAAAATTAACTTGTTACATTGTATTTAATTTTAAACGTTCATATTTTTAATAGAATTTTCATATAATGATTGCCCGCTTATGTTTTTTTATGTGTTTCATTTATGTCTAGTTGATGAGAGAGGGGGATATGGGACAAGTGGAGGGGTCCACACTTTCGGCCATTTCATTTGGCCTTGACACTTCCATGGTACATACGTTTTAGTGTAATCATTAGTTTCCTTTTATTATAATATTGTATACATGTATTTTCTATTTTTTATGATCATCTTATTACATATTGATGTAGGTTTCACCAGTTGCCACTGGGGGGCAATGTGAGGGGGTTGAGGCATCTGGTGTTGACAAGGGGAAGGTAATTAAGTATTTTAGATTGTTTAAACATACATGTGTACTTGTCACTTTTGCGTACTCATTTTTAATTACATGTTTTATTTGACAAAGGGTGGTGTCTGATGATGTCGTGAGAGTCGTTCGCCATGATAGAGTCACAGGCATTTCAACTCGCAGTGATAGCCCCATAGTACGTATTTTTCTAAATTTATTTGTGTAGTTTACTATCAAGTATATATTTAATATGATCAATTCATGATTGTATGAAACTTATCTGTTTGACTTTTGTAGGTCACCCCTAGTTTGAAGGAGGTACCACGCCAAGGGTTTGTATCAGTGATGACCCAACCAACATTTCCTGAAGAAAGTTAAACATAGGTAAGTTTTAATGTTAATTTAATGGTATTTTCTACCAAGGATTTAACATTAAATAGTATAATTTGTACACCAATCTCATGTTCGCAAACATATATACAGGTCGGAGTCAACATTGGTGGCATTGTCCCTTCGCTACCAAAGACATATATTAGGTCTCCTGACCGCATGAGGGGACATAGATGCAAGGTACATGAGACTTCAATTTTTTTAAAATTATTTATTATTGTTGACTATGATTTTAAATTTGTATTTATTATTTATAGAAAGCATATAAATTAAGTAATCTAACTTGGGGTTTCACTTTTGTGTTTAAATGCAGGATCCATCAGAGCCAATGAGTAATTTGAAGAGACTTCACTTTGATCATCCACCAGTAGAATAGGATGTCCTAGAAACATTTGTAGTTGAAATTCTTATGTTGAGATGCCATATGGCACATTTTGAGATGGTGTATGCCATATTGTATCTAGATATGTTGATTCTATAAATTTTTGGAGATGGCATATGCCACATTTTGTACAAAACTATTTCATATATACATATCTACATGTTAATTTTGAATTATTTTATATTTTTCATGTGTTCTATGTATGTATCATTTCCATATTATATATTTGGCATGTGTTGTAGGTATGTATTATTTCCATATTATGTCTTTGTCATGCATTGTATTTATGTATGTATATTCATTTTCATATTATATCTTTTTCATGCGTTGTACATGTATTTATTATTTTGATACTACATCTTCATTCTCCATTAGCCATCTGGTGCACTATACTTTTGAGAGCACCAAAATGTTGATTGCAAGATTCATGGTAGATTGGAGTGTGATTCATAAATGTTTTGTCAAATGCATTATGTTATTTAACATTTATTTTACATGGGTTTATTTGAAAGACTCCATTGTTGTGATGTTGGGATAACTAAACCTCTGATTTGCTTTTCAATTTCCTTCATTCATACATGTGGCATGCCCACTGAAACAACCTTTGATACTTTATAGATTTGGTTTTCATTTGATTAATGTTATTATTTTGATGTTACACCATGTTTTAATAGACCTATAAGTACTTTTCATGCTTTATTTATAATCCTCACAGTCAATGTAATAAGATCTCTTTACATTGTTCAAATAGTTCAAGATGCTTTGTTTATGCCTGTATATTCCTTTGATGCATTTTATCAAACTGATACATAGGCTACTGTGAAATAACATTTCTTGGAGGTTTAATGACTTCTTCCTTCTTTGCTTGATAAAAAATCCTTCAATCCTCATTCAAAAGATCACCTCAGGACCCATCCCACTCCATAGACCTATTAGAGGTCAAATTCAATCTTTGTAGACTCCACTAGACTCTACATCTTGAATCCATCCACTTATTCATACTCCTATAATTCAATCATGCTCCAAACTCCATGTTATGCATCCTTCATTCAATAGGCTTCTGCAACCACAACCATCAACCTTGCTTTCATAGGTGATTCTAACTCCTCTAAGGACCCCAACACACTTGTTTCACCCATACACCAAGCTACAAACTATTCCTTCAAGACATTACGTCTCCTTCACAAATTTGTCTAGTCATACACTGTCCTAGTAGTACAACAACAAAGGTTTCTAAATATTTTCTCAAAATATTTCCAAATAACTATTAAAACCAATCACATATCTGAATACCCTTTTTCAATCCCATTAACAAATCTCAAAACTGACCCCTTGTGTTTTGGACCATCCTACTCAACTTTACCACTGTCAGTGAACTAAGAGGGCTAATTCGACCCCTTTTCCAAAGAAACTACTAATGTATCTTCACCCTAGACCTTGAGACTTTCAACAGAGTCTTAAAATGACCCCAAACTATGGATTCTACAACAAATTTTATTATAAGACCTCTCTAAGTGTAAAAGACCTAATTTGCTTCTCAACAACCCCTAAAATCTAGGGCTTGGTCAATGTACGACCTCCCAACACCATAGCCTCAAATAAATGGATGATTCACCATCCCTATACCATCCTAACATGGATTCAAACACAAAATCACCCCCTCCAATGGTGAGATCCTCTAATTCTATAACCATGCACTATGCATGCAACCCTTCAATACTGTCAAACTCACTCATTCATCCATAATCTCTTACAACCAGTCTTAAATCCTACATTATTCATGTTAGGAAGATATATTACAAGTGTTGATCCATCTCCAAGCAAAAATATATATTACAAGTGTTGATCCATCCCCTTGCAAATCACAAATACTCATTTACAAGTCACAAAACCTCTTATGTCTGTCTGCATGCCAAAGTTCTTGCATTCTGTAGAGAAGCCATCTTCTAACTGTGAAGAATGAATGAATAAAAATTAATTTCCATTCTCTCCCAAGGATCAAATGAAAATCCACTTTTGGGATGATGTCACACCATAGACTGTCCTCATATGATCTAATGCTAAAGTGTACTTGTACTTGCTCTATAATCACTGTGACTTGGGGATGAATCAAACATGTGTATTATAGATGTCTAACACTAAATATGCAAGGAAATTTATCAAATGTTACAGGTGATCACCATTTGATCAGTATTGTAGGGTTAAGGAACAAGGAAATGCTTGCATAGATGTTGCAGTAGCATATTGGGCCTCATGAGGAGCACTTTTATGATTGGCAACACTTACTTATGATGAAAGGATGGTCAATCCACCTTTGGTTGGTTGGAATTTTTCTTGGAGAGTCTAGATTGTAGAAACCATAGTTTTGGAGGGTTTAGGAGCCTAATTTGGGGCTTTTGATGTTCACAAGGGTCTGAGACTAATTACTTTCATATTTGGGTGTTTTAGGACATAATTAACTACTGTAAAAGAGATGGATTATTTGGTTTAAGTTTATGATCTAGTTCCTTTGTAATTTTGCCCATTTTTGTGTATTTTTAAGGTCTCAAAGTAGTAACAGAAGGGTATGGTCCAAAAAAACCTACCTCTTTCTTTTTATATGTTGGAAATATTGATAAAGGGTGTTTGAAAACCCCATTTGTTTGCCAAGCGATATAGAAATTTTTAGAGTTATGGGTTCTTCAAGGTCGTTGATGTCATAAAATAGTGAACTAGGTCTCCTAAAAAATTTCAAGCACTTTATCTATAGAATCTGACTCCATAATCAGTTTATTCCTTCTAAATTTGGTTGAATTAGGTCTCTTGTGGCATTAGAAACATTGATTCAAGTTCTTGGGTTGAAATATAATTTTGAGTTATTGCACCTTTGGAACACTTTGGTCTGACTTGCGCTAGAACATTCTTGATGCTATGCAAGTGAAGAAAGATCTCCCCTAGTGTTTACTTAGCCTACTGGAGCTGATGGAGCTGATGGTTTGGTCCAACAATGAATGGTTTGAAAGATGCACCATTGAGCAACTTTCAACTAAGCAACAATGACACTTTTTGCACCAACTAAGATCGGGTCACCAAAAGGAATCCAACAAGAATCTCCCAGAACTGAGCCATGTGCTTGTAGACCTTTGCAAGATGGACCTTTTGAAATTCATGGATCTTTGATATCTCTTACGAGGTCCAATATATGGATCTCCAAACATCACTACCAAATTTGGCTTAGTGCACCTTGGGAACACTTCAGTCTGACAAGCACAAGAATGTTCTAGATGCTACGTGAGTGAAGAAAGGTATCCCCTAGCATTTAACTAGCCAATTGGAGCCGATGGAGCTGGAATTTCACTCCCACGATGAACAGTTTGAAAGATGCACCATTGAGCAACTTTCAACTGAGCAATAATGACACTTTTTGCACCAACCGAGATTAGGTTGCCAAATGGAATCCAAGATAAATCTCCCAAAACTGATCCACATGCTTGTAGACCTTCCCAAGATGGTCCTTGTGCATTTCAGAGATCTTTTATATCTCTCACGAGATCCAAGATATGGATCTCAAAAAATTGCTGCCAAATTTGGCTTAGTGCACCTTGGTAACACTTCAGTCCAACATGCACTAGAATGTTCTTGATTCTATGTGAGTGAAGAAATGTCTCCCCTAGAATTTATCCTACCAACTAGAGCTGATGGAGCTGATGGTTTGGTTCCACGAAGAACGGTTTGAAAGATGTACCATTGAGCAACTTTCAATTGAGCAACAATGACACTTTTTGTACCAAATGAGATTGGGTCACCAAATGGAATCAGAGTGGAATCTCCCACAAGTGAGCCATGTGCTTGTAGGCCTTCTCAAGATGGTCCTTGTGCACTTCACAGATCTTTGATATCTGTCACAAGGTCTAAGACATGGATCTCCAAAAATCGCTGCCAAATTAGGCTTAGTGCACCTTGGGAATACTTCGGTCTGACATGTGCCAGAATGTTCTTGATGCTACGTGAGTGAAGAAAGGTCTCCCTTAGTATTTTCCTTGCCAATTCGAGCCAATGGAGCTGATGGTTTGGTCCCACGATGAATGGTTCTTGATGCTCTTGAATTCTTAGTGGTATGTGACTGGAAGAGAAGCGTAGACTAGATTCTTGATTCCCCATAACTTTTGATGGGTATTGTTTCAAGAACAAAAAATGAATAAATGATATTATCTCATGTGCTCCAATGTATCCCAAGTTTTATATTGGTTGAGTTCAAGGTTTGACGGGTACTTCCTTCATTAGGTGCCCCAATTAGCCCTTCCAAGCCAAAGTGAGGGTGCCTAAGTTAGAGGAGTTGTCCAATGTTTTGAGGCTTGTCATTTTGGAAATAGTGCTGCCCCAACTAGTACTCTTTGATCATAAAATTAATTTCTAAGAAAATTTGGGATATTTTGAAGTAAAACTAGAAAAGGTGTTCTATACAGATGAATTTTTCATGTAATTCTGTGACTTTTTGCAATTGTACGGATCTATACTTTACTACTTTGAACACATTCACCAAAGCCTTATATTTTATTGTACAACAATTTATAAGACATCTTATCTAACACATTTGAAATAAAACCATGAGAATTTTTTGTCAAATATTTGCATTCTTGCATGTATCTCATTACTATACAAGTTTCATTGTACACACCAATTTTCATACAAAATCATTGTATATCATTGATATAACATATTATGAATAAATATATCAATGTTATCAAAATTCTGAGATATACAATTTCCCAAAATCTTAGATATAGAACTATATATATCAAAAAAAAGAAGTGTCATTTGTGCTCCTAAAGTGCATAAGTTTAACACATGGTACTCGATGACATCTACATTCCAATCTTTACATTTAGAAGGAACAAGAAAAAAAATAAGTTTATAGGTTGCCAAAAAGATGACTAGCCAATGCATAGTGAAGTAACTGAATGAACCAAAGAACATGAATAGCCAATGCATAGTAAATTTTATTGTCATAAAATATCTAGGCTAATCAAATGCACACCTCAATCTCCTATATCTATCATATATGTATCCAACTGCACTTACAATCCACATACAAAAACAATTTTATTGGCTCAAACAAATAATGTAGAAAACTACACTCAACATGTATTGAATGTAACCATAATGAACATGGAAAACCTTGCAGTGAGTTGCACTTACCTACTAAAGTGTGCCTCAAGGGTCATCTCTCTGCTTGAGGGTATTCAATATTTCTTCATGATCAGCAGTACTAATAGTCCAAATTTCCTTTGTCTTTGGTTTTCCTTGATGTTTCAACAACTTAACATTGGCTTCTATAACAAGGTGTGAATACATGAGAATGGTTTTGTGCTTCTCATAGTGTTCAAACATAGGAATACCATTATTTCTAATCTTGTATGTGTGCAACCATGTTCCCGCAACAACATGTGGTCCTGTTGGATATGTGAACATATCATCATCTTTGGTTGGTTGTGCATGTTAGGGATTTTTCTTGTATGAATCACAATGCTTGAAATGTCTATGTGAACCTTGTAATTTCTACCTCTGATTCAAAGACAAGCAAAGCCTAATTGCTAAGGACTGGATAAGGTCCTTCTTCATTTTTTAGCTCCACAAATACTCAGGCAGGTTTTACCTTTTAAGATGGCTATTAACATAGTATTTATTGATGTGGACACTGATTTGTCATGTATTCTCTATTGAACCAGCTTATAAAATACCTTGTAAATGACCAAGCATAATCATATACAGGATTTAACCATACAAATCATAATCTTAAATATGACAGAAAATGAGTGATACAAGGATTTCAATCCTTCTTCCTTTTCTTGATAGGAGGGTTAACCTAGTTGATTCACTCTTCAAGGAATCAATACTATGGACTGTGTCCTGCTGACAGAGGTCCTTAAACAAGTTCAGCTTATAAGTTCTTAGTAACAGAGTGTTTAAATTTGATTTGGTTCTGATAACTTGGAATACTTCGAACATAGATGGATATTTAGAATGTTTTCTAGATCAGTGCCTATCCTTAGGGCTACAGAGTCAATAATAAGCAAAGAAATTATAGAAACAAGATACACTGAACTGCCTTACAGCTCAAACAATTAGGATAGCTTGCCTTACAAAC
>MU223292.1:962341-974314 GCA_018584345.1 Thuja plicata
GTTTCCTAAAAACTAGGAGGGCTAATTGTGCAAAAAGGCTACAAGGCCTAGAAAGTAGGAAACTAGAACCTGATGGCAATATGGATCAACTTGGTGGTTTCAAACCTAGGTTGGAATTAAAAAATGGTGTATTTTGAAGCCCTAACCCTCCAGCAAATCCAAACTTAAGTGTAGGGCTTGGAGTGGTTTGAGTGAAAGGTTATTGTGGAACACAAGAATGGTGTTTTTAATATGATAGGTAGTTTCCTTGGTTGGAGAGGAAGAACTAATTCTTCCAAGTGTTGAATGGTGGATTGAGGAAGCCCTAAAGGTCTTGAGAGAGACCTATTAAGAGTTTCAAGCAAACTCAGAAGGTTACCAAGGAGGCTCCCTATCAAACATGGGACATTAAAATTCATCCAAGTCTTACATTATGATCACTAATTCATAGTATGATGATGTTATTCAGTACCAAGAACAGAAAAATAAACTATAGGCAGAATGAACCTGAACAACAATATTGAATGCTTAATATTTGTATGAGCAGGATTCTTATAATATGAGGCAGTGAAATTTATCCATGCCTCATCTGATGGGTATGATGTTCATGTCTCTATTGTGTAGTTGATGTCATTGTTTCTATTAATTCTAACCTTTAAAAAAAACTAATTGAAAAGCTAACCAACTTAAAACTACCTTCTATTATTGCCATAATCACATTGATGAATTATACATTGTTTATAACTTAGAACCTTGAGGAGTTATTTGTTATGCACTATGTATGCTTCCTTGATTTGATCATGACAATAAAAAAATGACTAATGACAACTAATTGAAAGAAAACTAACTATTGTGTTGAAGCACTTATTTGAAAAACTAAAAATACCACAAAAGCAACGCTTGAGGTGTATCCCATTGACAAGGATAGGAAATTATTCTACATCCATGGTTGATAGCTGAAAAGCATCATGCACTTTGAATCCTCCAATCACAAATGGACCACTCCAAATGGCATCAAATTTGGTGTGCTTTCTAGGCCTACTTTCATCTCATCCCTTTTGAGAACTAAATCACCTTGATTGAAGACTCTTGGGACAACTTTCCTGTCAAATGTCTTCTTCATCTAATCATGATGTTTCTCTAAATCAAAATAAGATTGTTTTATAATTTCTTCAAGTTCAACCAACTCTGTGAATCTAACCAGCATTGGATCTTCCTCTAATAATTGCAAGTCCTTGATAAAAATTAAAGTTGGTAATTTAACTGAAATTGGAAGCCTACTTCCATGCCATAAACAAGGATAAATGGTGAATTACCTCTTGAATGCTTTGGTTATTTTGTCATCCCACAAAGATAATTTAAGCTTGTTTTTCCAAGCTCTCTAATTATCTTCAATAGTCCACTTAATGATGTGAATCAGATTTTTGTTAATTGCTTCATCTTGTCCATTACCCCATGGGTAATAATTAGATGAGGTACTAAGATAAATGTTATGATTTACAGCCCATTTTTTTGCTCTTGTGCCTACAAAGGAAAATGTATTGTCTAAGATAATTTAATCAGGTACACCAAAGTGTGCAACTAGATCTTTATAGAAGTTCAATGTTGCATTCTCATTTGCCTCCTTTAATGCCATATCTTTAGTCAATTTTGTAAAATAATCATTGGATGTAAGTATAAACTTGTGTCCTGAGCTAGACGAGGGATTAATTGGACTTATAAAATCCAGTCCCCACTTTATAAATAGTTGTCCAATTTGAACAGGCTGCAAAGGTAAAGCTTCCAAACGCTACTTATCAGCAAAAATTGAGCATTTATTACAGCTTCTAACCCATGCAAAATAATCTTTGTAAATGTTGGGCCAATGGTAACCAACTTTCAAAAATTTTAATATTGTTGTTCTAGGAGAAAAATACCCACTTGTTGGTCCATTATGAAACTCTCCTAGAATCCTATCAATTTTATTGATTTCAATATATCTAAAGAGGACACCATTATAATCTTTTCTATACATAACATCATTTAAAATAACAAAAGGAATAGCTTGAAGTTTGAAATACCTTCTTAACATTTATTAAGCCTGGGGGGCATTCCCCAGTATGAAAATAATGCTTTTTTTGAGCTTAGTCCAGCATGTTGTGTCTAATGATGCAGCAATATGATTAGCAAGTACAATGTTATCTTCATCCTGGTGGTTGTCCTCTTTGCTGGCAGAAAGCTTATCACACATACATTTCCTCTTACAAGCTTGGTTGTCTTAATATGGACATCATATTCCACTAGTTTTGTCACCCAACCTGGTCTCGTGTCATTTAGGTCTTTGTTCAATAAGAACTCCTTAACACTCAGATGGAAAACCATAAGATGAATTATGTTTCTTGCAATCAATTACTTGAGTTTCTTGAGGCCTCTTATGACACCTAGAACATGATTTTCAATAAAGGTATATTGTTGTTCATAGGCTTCTAATCCTTGAGTGAAAAATTTAACAGGCTTCTCTTGGCCTTCTGAGTTTTGTTGTACCAGCATTACTGAAATCAAATCATTAGTCCCAAATGCATACAAAAAAAAATACTTATCAAAATTGGGGTTGCCTAGAGTAGGGGCACTGGTAATTGTCTCCTTTATCTCTTCAAAGTCGTGTTTACCTTCTTTTGTCCAAGTAAAACTTGCATTCCTTTTTAACATTGGTGTAATTGGTTTTAAAACAACAGCAACATTAGGGATGAATCTTTTAAGGAAGTTAATCCTTCGAAGAAAGATTTGGAAACCCTTCTTATGTGCAGGTCATGGTAACGCTAATATGGCACTTACTCTTTCAAGGTCTATGTTAGTATTGTGTTTTGAAACAATATGACCCAGCAATTTGCCCTCATCGATAACAAAAATGCACTTTTTGGGGTTTAATGACACACCAAGCTTTCAACACCTTTTAAATATTTGCCTTAGATTATTTAAATATTTTTCAAAATTATTTGAGGGTGGCTGCACGAACTTGAGTTCTAGTTTTGGGCAAAAAGTGGAAGTGTTTTCCCTATTTTTTAAATTTTCTATCAATTGGTGTAGAAAATTGAGGCACTTAGAGATTGGATCTCTGAAAACTTCACTAATAGAAAAAATGTAGTGCTCAGAGGATAGTTTTCAAATATGTTATTTATTTCAATACCCACATGGTAGAAATTAGTTTTAGTAGGCATGTTTAAAACCCACTTTTTAAAAATGCTTGTTTTAGGACCATACCACACATGTATGACCACCATATTTTTACCTAAATAAATAATTTTTTGTGAATCCTTCAGGGGTACAGGATACCTAAGACACCAAAGATTGATGATCACATATTTATTTATTTTTTAATATTAAATATTTTTTTTTTGTTAATTTTGAATTGACTTTAAACTATATTTTTCAAATCTCTCGTGTACGACCACCATAATTTGATGAAAATTTCATATTTTTTCAAAAGTCTTTTTTTAATCTTTAATAAAATTTTGTGTAGATTGATGTCATATAATTTATTTTCAAAAAAATGTAAAAAGAAGAAAGTTATTAAAGCTTTAGTGTACCTCACTATTTTAAGTTTATGTACCACTTTTGATTAAAAAATATTGATAAAATAGTAAAATTTATCATATCACTATTAAATATACATTTTTAAAATTTGGATAGTAAGAACTCTAATGAGTTTTTTATTTTATCAAAAAATTTGTTTAGGAAGGCCTTGAAAATTTACAAAAATGCATAAATTTGGTATTTTAGCATATTAGCCATTATTTTGGAGGTCCAAGCATAGGCTTGGTCCCACCAAGCCTATCCCAAACCAATATCCAAGGAAAAGGGTGGATTGAAAATTCAACTTTAAAAAAATGACCACGTAATTAAAAATGTCTAGCCGTTTCTTAAATATAGTAAATTGACATATAAAAATGAGTTTCTAGGCATAATTTTTTTAAAAAAAAATGGGCACCTATTTTGAAAAAATGGGTACCCATTTTTTGAATTTTTAGATCTGACATTCGAGCCTAAATTGGGTGCCCATTGCTACCAACATTTTTCGAGTCCACAAGACATCCACTGAATTGGGGTTGAATTTCTTGCACCTACCCTTGAAAATATGTTGATATCATCTAAATAAACAAATAAAAACCTATTAATCATACCATGGAAAGGCATCTCCATTTCTTTCTAAAAAAATTCTCCCGCATTTGATAGTCCAAATGACATCTTCCTATAAGTCATAGTTCCCCACTTTGTTGTAAATGATGTTTTGAACCGATCTTCTTCCTTGACCAGAATTTGATTGTAACCGTTAAAACCATAACGTAAAGAAAAGTTATAATAACTTGATACAAATTATAAAATCTGCTCCATGGAGGGTAGCGGATGATGACCCTTCATTGAAGCACATTTTAAGTCCTTAAAATCAACACACAATCTGATTTCACCATTTTTATTTCTCACAAGTACAAGATTTGATACCCAAGATTTATGTTTGATTGGAAATATAATGTTACCTTCTAGCAACTTTATTACTTCAAATTTCATAAATTGTCCTAGCTTTGGATTTAATGGTCTTTGCTTCTATCTGACCAGTTTTGCACCCGGTTCCAACTGTATGGTGTGTTGGGTTAACTGAGTGTCAAAACTTTTAGATCATGGTATTTCCAAGCAAACACATCATTAAATTCTTGGCATAATCAAACAAACTATTATTTTTCCACTTTTGTACAAACTTTACCAAGATTTAAAAACTTGTCTTTCATAATTTCAACATATTCATAGTGATATTATTTCACTGCTAAGCTAGATTTATCCATTCTTACATAATCTTAAACATTGAAAATGGATTCAAGGGTTACAAGACCCTTTGGTATTTTATTATTTTTTAGTTGTACAATCTGATTTTCATACTGTTGTTGACATTTTCTTTGAATTTCATTAGGAAACTTTGATTCTTCAATCAAGAAATTAACAATCTATTCATCACTCTTAAAAAATTTCCAACTTACATTATTATCAGGCATAGATGGTCTAACTACCACCTTTACATATTTTTTGATTGTACATTGTTGGTCTCTTTTGTTGTCTAAAACTTAGCCCCCATGGCTGCCAGCCTATCAAGTTGCTTGTCATGGCCCCTAGGTACTGAAACAATATTAAATGCATCAAATTCTTCAATTAGATCTAAAACTCTTTTTTTATATAGCTTTAACAAGTCATTTTTTGCAGAATTTATGTTCCAGATCTAGCCAAAAACTAGCTTACTGTCACCAAACACTTGTAAACTATCAATTTTCCTCTTTTTGACTCATTCTAGGCCATGGACAAGTGATTCATACTCTGTTGTATTATTAGTACAGTTGAATGCAAAACAAAGAGAAAAATAATACCTTTCACCTGTAGATGAAATTGAAATTGCACCACCACCTAAACCATTCCTATTCGTAGAACCATTAAAATATAGTTTTCATAGCTTACTAGAATGATGTTCAGAATGTTGTTCTTCACCTCTTACAAGATTAGGGATAACATTTTTTCATGAATGATATAATTGCCAAGACCAGTTGTATCCATATCATTAAATAGTTGCTCATTATTGTCTTCTGTAGCCCATTCATCCAAAATGATTTTTGGTATTCCTTATAACAATGTATTGGGATATAAATAAGCAAGCCGGTCACCCTCATGAAACACTAAATTTGCATTTATAGGTCTTGAAGTATAAGGTTCTAAATGATCCTTGGCCAATGGCTCTAATTTCATTGTAACTCTTATACTATAACATGTTCTAAAGAACAAATATAACCAATCAAAATACAAATAACCTCCCAAATTGGTTGTAAAGACTCTACTCAAAGAAATATAAAACAAAGGCAGTAAATCTATCACATATATGTCTTGATGAATGCAAGAATTTTGACATGAATGTAGAGGTATATCCCAATTTATGATTACACCGACGATATTAATGGATGATCCATCTAGATAAACAACACCTTTTTCTAATGGTCCATATTTCAGACACAATCTATCAACTAATTGCTTAGGTGTCATAGAACTTGTGGCCCCTAAATCAATCATACAAATATGGACCAAAAATTCATTAGCTAATAGGACCTTAGACTTGTCTTGAGGCTGATCAGTAAATGAAAGTTTGGCCAATGCCTCTCTCATACTTACTTTTTGACCCAACAATTGTAATACATGTAATAATGAGTTTCTGACAGTAGCCTTGTTCATTTAATCAACAATATTAAAATTTTAGAAACTATTATTTTGTTGTATTTTATCAGCATCATCTTTCTGTCCTTGTGATGTTGCATTTTGAGCATCTTTTGGTTCAACGGTATGATAAATTATAACAATGTCTTCAAAAAAATCATTGAATTCTTTCTATAATTGTCACTTCTTGTCGTACTCCATTTGTATTTGATTTCCATAAGTGCACAATAGTGTCATTTCCACATGTTTCTACATTCATTCCTCCCATGTCCCAGTCCAATTGCCAAACCTCACCATCATGAGTTGAAAGAGTAGCGACCCTTAAGAACTTAGGCCTTTCATTTGTGTTAGGATCAAGATTCATGTGTAATGTAGAGACTCCTTTGCTACAAGTAATGGATATTAGTTCATATGGTCTACCTATATTAGGTGCCCATGAAATCTCATATACTTGATATACATATTCACTTGGCACTATAAACTCATTCATTGGATGCCATAGTCTATGAACCTCCAATAAACTCCCCTTTTTTGGAAAAATTGAAGGTGTATTGGAGTTGAAGACTAAAAAAAATCTTTGTTGTTGAGTGATATTTGTAGAAGACTTCCATGCAATGGACATTGTCAAGGATGAACACTTCTCAAATCTATGTACCACATTGCTTATATTTTTTCAATTCAACCTGGAGTTATCATCTTTTAAGATCTAAAGGATAAAGTAACTCATAGACCTTTTGCATGACCATCACCATATATAGCCAATGATTTCCATCCTAATACATACTTACTGAGCTGAATATACAAAAATGGTACATTGATGTCTTGAAAATGATTACACAATTTCCATTTGCATGATTAAGTGTCTTCCACAGCCTCTTTCTATAATGATATAGTTCCATCCATGCAACAACATGCAATAAAATATCCATAATGAGGAGGGGCCCATACTAGCTAGACAATTCTATTGACATGATCCTTAACCCTGGCATGGTTGTATATGTCTTTGAAAGCTCTATTCCATTAAAATAAATAGCATAAACATACCTTAATAAACAAAACCTTGTCAATGAACCTCACAATCCATGTAAATCTATTGTTGTAGTTGTTTGGCATAAAATATCATTTCCACTCCTTATGATTTCCACAACCTATAACTGCTTCATGTGCCTCTTGAATGGTAATTTCACTTCCTATCTCCTTGATTTATCTTGTACCTATATTTGTCCTTTACTGCTCCCTAATAAGGAAATCACTCTTATAACAAGCCTAGATATTTTACCTACTACTTTTCCTTACTAAATGTTGTCCTATTCCCACATGTATATTTTTCTCTAATTCATATGTGAATGGGAACAACTGTAAATGTCCTTTATGATGTAGTTGTTACTAATTGTGTTTACTTATTGTATACTACAACCATACATTATTGTTGTATCCTTTGAATTTTATGATACCATTGTTCTTTCTGAAACTTGTGCACTGATTTGTCTTGTAATAAAATTGTACCTACCTTATTTGAATACTGTTTGCACTCATAGATATCTTTATTGAGACTTGTCTTTTGTGGCATCTTCAAATAGCTTCATGATTCAGCCAGAAGGTCCCATTCTTGAAACTTGTGCATGCCCCCTCAGCAACCTCCTCAAATCTTCTATCTTGGCCTATTCATATCTTACCTAGAAGGTTTCACACCTATAATGAATGTGTTTCCCTTCAACAACCTACAATGTCTTCATACCTATTCCTACACATTTAACAACTCATTAACAAAAATATGTGTTATTTTCTACACTTTTCTTTTCCCCTTCCACATTCTGATTTGTACATCTTTGTAAATGCATGGAGGTCAATACATTAGAATAATATATTTAGTTCTTTCATTGCTCAGTTCAAATTAACTGACACCCCTCTTTTTTTTTTTTTTTCCTCCTTGTAAAAACACTTGAATGCGTGCCCGGAACTACATGAACTTTAAGCTCAGCAACTCATTATTAGGCAATAGGAGACCTAAACCTATCTCCTCATGCTTTGATTTATGTTTATCTATAAAGATGAATTCAGGTCTATTTTTTTGAATATTTAATTTCAAATACATATTTGCCTTAGCCTAAACCATAGGTTATGTGGTTGCATGATGAATGCATTTCATGTTCTATACCTTTATTTATTTTTAAAAAGATCTTGTATTGTATTTCAACTCATATAAAACCAACTTTGAAATGTATTTGCAATGTATTGCAGATATGTTATATATTTCTAGCACTCATGCATTCCATCACCTTCACACACTGCAGATCTTTTGATACCTATGCAATCACTCATTCTTGATTAATCTTGCATATGTGCTTCCATGGGTATCTAAGATCTACAATGTATGAGGAGAGCCATCAACAAGTTGAGGAATCATACGCTACTCTTAGTCCCTCACCTAGAACCAAGATTGTGCTCTTTCAATCATGATGAATCGCCATTTTTGCTCTTTTTTCCTGCACAATAGTTTTCCTTTTGCTTTGTTTTATTGGCTGCCACGGTTTGTGTGGAACAGTTTGTGCACTATAATTCTCTTTTCTTTGAACGAACAACATATGAAAAAAATTCTTGTAATAACTGCAAAATCAATTCATTTTCTACTTTTCTTTTTAAATTAATGAGCACTTGTAAACCATTAGCACATGGAATGAATAAAATTGTTATTTTTCTCTTCTTTCTACATTTTGAAAACATCGGACAGGAAAATGCATATCTCCATAAATTTTATTTAAGGCTCAAAATTGAACAACAAGTTAATATTCGATTACACCCTAAAATAATAATGTAATTAGATAACAGATCTACCAATTAGACCATGTAGTGAAAATTGGTAACACTCTTCTTTCGATCAAAGCCACAAGTTCATCTAGTTTCCTTTCCTCTTCTACTATGTTTTCCTAATCCTTAGCATATTCACCAATCTCTTCATACATTTTATCTTTGTTGGTGCTCGCAAGACTTGATAAAGCCTTTTTTGTCATTATACACAGTCGTCTTCAATTCATATACCACCTTAGCTAATGTATCTCCTAGCTCTGTGGCCTCAAAGGTGGTCAAATTAGCAATCAATTCCTCTCTGTTGAAGTTCTCTAACACATGTATGTTCACTCCTATCTCTTGTACTTTAATTTTGTAAACATTTGTAAAATATTTGAGAATATTAATGATCACTTCTTCTTGAGTATATGTGCCTCTAGATTTTATAATCCAAGTAACAACCTCTATAACCCTTTGTACATAAGATTTGACATTCTCATCATCTTGTATCCTTAAAGTTTCCATCTTAGTCTTCCAATTCTGCAACTTTGCTTGCCTAGTAAAATTATCTCCTTCATAGAGTGCATCCAATCTTGTCCAAATTTTGCTTGACAAATCCAAGTCATTTGTACTTTTGTGAATTCACCCTCAGAGAGCACGCTGATCAATGCTTCTCTTGCAACCATATTACAACTAAATAACTTATTTTCATCTTAATTTTCTTTATCTAACTCATCTTCATTCATGACCTTCTCATCTTTCTTAGTAATCATTCAGTAATCAATCCCTAAGTAGAGTAGGTGAGTTATCATCTTGTTCTTCCAACTGTCAAAATTTTCAGGATCAAATTTTGGACTCTCCATCCTATAGTATTCCATCTTCACGATCACCTCAAGTTGTTAAGATTTCTCTCTACGGACCACAACCTCTAATACCAATTATTAGAAATAATAGTCCACGAACACAACTGAGGGGGGGGGGGGGTTGAATCAATTGTGTGACAAATAAATTAAACTTTAAACTTTATAAAGAAATTACTCAATGAAAATATGAACACATCAAATGTAACACCATAACACAAGAATTTTTTTTTGAGGAAACCCTGTTAAGGGAAAAATCTTGGTTGGAATTACCACCCACAAATAGTCCATTGAAAGTATTGTATCCCTATTAGGAGATTTAACTTCCTATTAGGAGCTGATTATTACATATAGTACACAGTCCCTATTAAAGGAAAAACCCTGTTAGGATTTAAGAGAAATATGAGGCTCACTTTCCAGGCACACTGCCCAAATGTGAAGGTTAAATCCACCTTCTAGACTCACTGTCTAAAATACAAATATAGGAGTAACAATAACTAGTAAACTAACTAGCAACTTGCTTTTCTTAAACAGTTCCAATCAAGTTCATCACAATCATTACCTCTTCTCTACATCCAATAGACTTCACAAATAGAAGCTCACACATTTCACATTCCACAACCACATTACTCACCAAGAAACAAATCTTCTTTATACAGGTTTACAATTAACAATTAGGTCAGCTTGTTAAGACTTCTCCAATGTAAAAATATATATATAGACCCTTACTAAGATACACATGGTACCTTACACATGTAAACATCAATTACAACTCATTAATTATACTCCAAGATCCATAATCAATGCCTACCATCCTCTAAACACATTTCATTGTTGTGGTCAGCAAAAAATAGATCTTCACAAGATCACACGCTTCAACTGACATCACCAAGAACATAGCAACCCAAAAATCATAAGTAACATTCTCCAATAGCTCTTCTACCATGCCTTAAGCTCGCAAATCATAATTTGTTCTCGCATCAAAATTACCTCCAAAACTCAAAGACCAAGTCTGTCACAATTCTATATCACTATTTTGTAACCAGTACCACACCTTAAGATCACAAATCATAATTCGTGCTCTCATCCAAGTTATCTCCAAAACCCAGAGACCAAGTTTGTCACAATTATATGTCATTGTTATGTAACTAGTTTTGACCAAAACAACTATAACTTATGCCAAAATTAAGATCAAGCCAAGCGACCTTATATATAAGATCACTTCTGATCCATGTATACATCTCCATGCTTGCATGCTCTGAAATCCTGTACAGTGTTTGTACACTTCTGCCTATCTTCCCTATAGCACTGATAACTAGTTTGTCTGAGAGTTCAACTGAAACATATGTTGACATCAATGACAAAAATTGAATGTCAACGCCTCTCAAAGAACCAATTCCAACAAATAGTTATTGATATATTTCATCCTTTAGGAAGGATCATCTAAAATTACCTCTTAATATTACAAAATATCATTCTTGCCAGAAACAATATGCATAAATTTAATTATTTGAACCGCTATACATCAACGAGAAATGTATTATGTTCAAATACAAGAAAAGAACATCTCGATTATATCATTCAAATCCAATTTCAAACAATAAATATTTTCCATACAAATTTCTCATTTGAACTTCATTCCCTTTAGTAAAGGAAAAATAATAATTGAGCTAGAACTGTATGAGAATAATCTATCTCATTCCAAGCCATACAATATGATCTTTGAATGCTATATATCACAAAAAAAACTAAAAAAATCCAAATTTATAGCGATGTGAAATTTCTAGGAGTCAAGATAATGCAGAGGCCTTACAAACGTGACATATAATCTTCTAGCTGAGAAGACATTTTTTTTATGTAGCCTACATGATAGCCATCACCCCAATGAATCTTTCCAATCTCATCATCTATTTCATACTCTTCCTATAAAATGTTAGATCATCATCATTAAGCCTTCTCATGTATGTTTTATGTCTTAAATTTGCAAAATTCTTTAGATCATGACTGTTAAATTCAAATCATAATATAGCTTTTAATTTTCTTATATAATCTTAATATATATATATATATACATATACATATATATATATATATACATATATATACATATACATATACATATATA
>MU223292.1:1001892-1012077 GCA_018584345.1 Thuja plicata
TATATACATATATATATACATATACATATATATATATATATATACATATATATATATATATATATATATAAAGAATTTAGAAGAGATCTGTTATCTATTTTTTTTAATGAGCACGTGTTAACATATACAAAATACTAATAAAATTAAGCAAAAAATAATATGAGAATTATATATTAAATAAACTATTTATTTTAAAAAATATATTTATTTGGAAAAATATATATAATTTAAAACAATGGAGGGGAGGCTATGCATAACATAACCCCCCTGTGGGGGTTCATACAAAGCTAGGAGGGAGGCCATGGCTCTCCCCCCGGTGGTAAGGACAGCCCACCACGGCTGCTACCACAGAAGGTTGTTGGTGCCACCTACTGTGGTGGAGCTGTGGGGGGCAGCGCCACCATGGGGTGGGGAGAGGTCGTGCCTCCTCACCCAACCTGCTACCACCACTCCTAGTCTACCTCACGCGTGTAGCACGCAACGCTTTGTGCTAAACTAAACTGCCCCCATTTTAAAATAAAAGACAAGATTTTAATGTGATATATTTATAGCAGCTGTAAAACAAAGATTTGCATAAAATGAAGCATGAATAAGTTAACAACAGTCGTATACCTGTAAATATATGAATGTGTATGAGATCTTTGGAATTTTTAACTCCATTAGAGCCTAATCTGACCTGCACTAATATAGAAACAACAAAGACAAAAAAAATAGTTAGGGTTTTGTGGAAGGAGGAAGGGAAGAGAAGAGGAGGGGAAACAAATGAGAAAAAAACTCATTTTAGGAGAATATAATTTCTACCCTAACCCTAATTTCGAATAAGGGTTAGGGTCAACTCATTTTTGAAAGTTTCAAACTTTTCCCCATTATTAAGCATTATTTGTTTTAAAAGCCTTCTTTTAGATGGTATGTTAATGACTTGGGTAAATAATGGTTTTTTTATATAATTTATCTCATTGTCTATCTTGATGTCAAACATGTGGGAATATAATCACCCTAATTTAAAGGTTCAATTTAGAGCTCAATATATTTATGAGATGGATCGTAATTTAAATTATGTTTTGGGGATTTATTTTGGGACAGGATAACTTTTCAAATTAAGGTAAGAGTGATAATTTGAATGTCTAAATGTGGTAGAGGATTAATGGGTTATGTTGGATTTAATAAATTGACTACATGAGATTATTATTAATATAATTGGAGGAGCTATTTAATTTACTTAATCTAGTTGATTAATGATACTCTTGCAAATGTATTTAAGGGTTAGTAATTTATCTAGATGTAATTAAGAGAGATTTTATTATAGGGGTGGTGCAGGAGCACCTAGGCTAATCCTTACTCCAGTTTTATTTTGGCTTGTAATGACCTTAGCCAAGTCAGTAGAATTTGGTTTTGACCTTAGAATGTCTTGCATGTGTGTACCTAGGTGTATTTGAATAAAATCAATCTAACCTAGATGTTTATGCTTTATCAATGGTTAGAGGTAGATTAACCCAAAAAGTGGGAAAATGAATCAAAAAGACTTCAAGTCTTAGGATAGGTTATTAATGTGCCTAAAATATCCCCTAGAATGTTTTTCCATAGTTCTAGGTAAAAGAGAGACCATTAGAGCTTGTTTTATGCAAAGTTGTCAATGTTGTCAAAATGTTGCATGACAACATTTGGAAAAATAGGATTCTCTTCGAAGAATGATGATGGTTCTTAAATGTAATGGCATATAATCATGGACAAAGAATATTTAGTGGTGATGGATTCCATTTCCATGAGGATACATGAGGAAACACAAGGGAGACACATTAGAGACGTAGTGGACAGATATATTAAGTGATTTTGGAGATTGAATGAAAAAAACTCAGAGTTCTGATTTCCGCACAGAGTTGACTTGTTTTGAATTTGTTAGTTGATATATGGATTGTACTAAGTGATCCAGTGTTGTGTTAGCTTACTAGAGATAGTTTTGATAATTTTTCATTTGTAGTGAAGTTGTTTTGTGTTCAGTAGATTTACTTTTCAAAGCATTTGTAAGTAAAGTAGTTACTATTGTTGTTTTGGTAGTTTTAGGAAACATGGCTTCCCCATAGCTCTCCACCTTGAAAATTATCATGGCTCTGAGGTATATGGAAGGGATGCCATTGTATAGTGTACATATGGAAGGAAGAGCTCAAAAGAATCAACTAGCTATTTTTGGGGTCATGCCCTAGGCGAGTCCAGTGTACCCGGTTAGGTGCATGACAGTGAACTAATGACGCGCAATTGTAGGGGAAGGATTGAAAGGATGGAACCAATAATTGTTTTGGGAGCATAGAGGCCTACGAATAACCTCCAAGAGGATTAGGAATTGGTCAATCCATTAAGGTAGATTTCTGAGCATAAATGAGAATATTGCTAAAAATAGCCCTATTTTTCCTAGTAGCCCTAAATTCTAGGAAACCATTGTCCGAGTAACCTAGAACCATAAGACCGTAAAAATAGTTTAGGTCTTGCAAAATGGTATCAGTATATCAAAGTTTTTTTGGGGTTTTTTTGGAATTTTTGTGAGAAACTTTGGAAGAACTCATTGTTACTCGGGTTTCATTGACCGAGAAGACTCACTGTCACTCGGGTCTTCATTAATCGAGTAGTCTTATTGTTACTCGGGTCTTAATTAATCAAGCAAGATTAAAAGAGAAAATCTATTGGTTTTCTTGAGATCATTTGAAGAACCAATGATGTCATATTCTAATAGGATTGTGTTGGATGTAAGGAGTTGTCTTAGCAAGAGTTTCACCCCCTGCAACACTTGAGGAAGATGTTATGAAGAGTTTGTACTTGGACTCATCGAAGGAAGAGTGAAGAGTTGAAGTAACCTTAAATGTTAGTGATCCCTCAAGGTGAAGCACAAAGAGACTAACTCTTGGAGTTGAGTTAGGATAGTTTTAGGCTAGGAGAGAAAAGACTATTAAGGTCTTAGAAATGAGCCTAGGATCTAGGGAAGGCTAGGACACGTTAAGTCCTAGATTGTGTTTGTCCAGGCACACCTTGGAGTATCTCTATCAGATTTGTATTAGAGCTATAAGTTTTTTCTTGTTGTGAATGTTCCAACCAATAGATTCAATAGGAGAGTCTACAATGGTGAAAAATGCAGAGTTGGAAAAGAAGTTAGATGAGAAAAAATAAGAGAATAGAGTTCTCAGAGAGAGATTGGCACAATTGGAACACAAAGTGGACCAAGTGGAAGAAAACACTGAGGAAGTGAAGGAAAAGGTTGAAGGTAAGAGTAAGTAAATTGCATTAGATGATGGAGTCCCTAAAGCTAACTCTGTCTGCACTGAGGAACCATTCTTAAAGGCACTAAAGGCTTTGAGTGGTAAATCATTGGAAAGAGTTCCTATCTTCATTGGAAAGATGGAACCAAAGATAGTCCTAGACTGGATTGAGGGACTAGAAAATCACTTTGAATGTGATGGTATAATAGAAGCACAGAAAGTAAAAGTGGAAAAGGCTAGACTAAGAGGGTAGAGAGAGAGAGAGAGAGAGAGAGAGAGAGAGAGAAGCCAAAATCAGAGAAGCATATGTACCTGAAGACTATGAGATTCAGTTTCATAGAAGGAGACAAATTCTTAGGCCAAAAGACTTGGATATTAACTCTTATACTGAAGAGTTTCAAAGGCAATGCATGAGATCAATAATTATAGAAGCGGAAACTCTGAAGGTAGCTAGATACCCTAATGGTCTAAAATGGACTATTCAAGATGAGTTAAGTTTACTCACTCCTACTGGTACTATTCAGAGATGCCACCAACTTGTAATAAAGGTGGAAGAGAGGCTGAGAAAGAATCAAGACTCTAGTAATACAAGAGGAAGAGGTAGAGGAAGAGATAAAAAAGGATAGAGAAGTGGAAATGGTGGTAGAAGTTTAGAGTCCAAGAATCAAGGAGAGACTAAGTTGATATAAAAAAAACAAGGAAGCTTAAACAGAGGAAGATTCTCTAACAATAATTGGAGAGGAAGAGGCAGTAGCCAAGGAAGAGGTTCCTACTTTGCAACAATGAAATGCTATCACTATAATCAGATGGGACATCCTACCTATAGGTTTCCAAAGAAAGGTTCTACTTCTCATGGAGGTGAAAAGAGGGTAAACTATGTTCAAGAGGAGTCTAGTGGTGGAAACAAACACCCTGAGGTGCCCTTAGAGTCAGAGGAAGGAGAGAACTTAATGATGAGTAGGACACTGATTAATGAGCCAGTGAAAGAGGAACCAAGCCAGAGGAGATCACTTTTCAAAGTGAAATGCAAGATGATGGGTAAAGCATGAAGAGTCATCATAGATTTGGGGTCTACTAATAATATTGTATCAGAAAAAGTAGTCAGTAAGCTAAAATTGAAGAGGATTCCACATAGTAACCCATACAAGGTTACTTGGTTGAACAAAGGGCAACATGTCCTTGTGAATGAACAAGCTTGGGTGGAGTTTTCAATTGGAAGATATAAGGATAAGGTATTGTGTGACATCTTGCCTATGAATGCATGTCACCTTTTACTTAGTAGACCATGGAAATTTGATAGAGAAGTCATTCGTGATGGAATTAATAATGCATATTCCTTTAAAAAGGATGGTGTGACTTTTAAAATATAGTCACTGTTAGAAGAAGGAGAAGTGAAGACTTGTGGTCCTAATGTCTTGTTAGTGAGTGAGGAGTTCCTGAAAGCTCTAGAAGAAGGAGAGAGAGTACCATATTCTTTGCTTTTAAAACCAAAAGAAGAAGATGGAGAGAAGAAAATTAAGAAAACAAAGATTCCAAAAGAAGTACAAGAGTTACTTAGAGAGTACAGTGACATTATGAGTGATGAAAAACCTGGAAGCCTACCCCTTAAGTGAGCTATTAGTAAACAAGTGACTTTATTCAAGGAGCTAACCTTCCTAACAAAGTGGACTATAAGATGACCCCTCAACAAAATGAGGAAATTTCCAAGCAAATCCAAGAGCTCCTAAACCAAGGCCTCATTAGAAAGAGTATTAGCCCATGTGTCATACCCACTGTCCTAGCACCAAAAAAGGGAGGAACTTGGAGGCTATGCACTGATTCCAAAGCTATTAACTGAATCACCATTAGGTATAGGTTTCCTATTCCTAGGGTAGATGACCTAATGGACTATTTAGGAGGAGAAAGGTATTTTACAAAGATTGACCTAACAAGTGGTTATCACCAAATCAGAGTCAATGAGGGAGATGAATGGAAGATAGCCTTCAAAACCACAAAAGGTTTGTATGAGTGGCTTTTAATGCCATTCAAGTTATCAAATGCACCATCTACATTCATGAGGCTCATGAATGAAGTCCTAAAAGACTACATTGGAAAATTTGTAGTAGTGTATTTATATGATATACTAATATTTAGCAAAACTAAAGAGGAACATCTCAAACATCTATAGATTGTTTTCAAAATACTGCATGAAGAAAAGCTTATGATCAATTTGGATAAGTGTGAATTACTAAAGTAGGAGTTAGTATATCTCGGGTTTGTATTGTCTCAAGGAATCCTCAAGATGGATCTGAGCAAGGTTGAAGCCATTGTCAACTGGCCTTCTCCCAAATCTGCAACAGAGGTAAGAAGTTTTCATGGTCTAGCTCAGTACTACAGGAAGTTCATTAAATAGTTTAGTGTTATTTGTGTCCTATGCTAGACACCATAAAAGGTGGAATTAAAACTAAGTTTGTGTGGAATGAGAAAGCCAACCATGGATTTGAGTTATTGAAGAAGAAGATTAATAATCAACCAATCTTGATTTTTCCAAGCTTTGAGAAGTTGTTCACAGTAGAGTGTGATGCTAGAAAAGTGCTTATTGGTGTTGTTTTCAGTCAAGAAGGAAGACCAGTGGCTTTCCACAGTGAGAAACTCATTGATTCTAAGAGGAAGTATTCTTCCTATGACTGGGAAATGTATTATCTAGTCAAAGTACTAAGAAACTGGAGGCACTATCTGCTTCTAAAGGAATTTGTGTTGTATTCAAACAACCATACACTTAGCTTTATAAATTCACAAGACAAGCTCAATCACAAGAACATGAAGTGGGTGGACTACTTGCACGCTTACACCTTCAATGTCAAGCACAAGAAAGGAGTGCAGAACAAAGTGGCTGATGCGCTTAGTAGAAGAATTCTGACAATACAAGAAGTACAATTGCAGAGCATGGGTATTGATAGTTTCAAAGATCTATATGCCAAAGATCAAGACTTTGTAGAAGTATACAAGGTATGTAAGGAGTGTAAAAATTATTTTCATAGGGAATTTTTTGAATATACTATGAAAAGTAATCTATTATTCAAAGGGATCCAGTTATGTGTCCCTAGAGGATCAATTAGGGAAAATTTGATCCAAGAAAAACACAATGGTGCACTTAGTGGCCATTTTGGCACCAATAAGACTCAAGAATTAGTGTAGAGGTTTTACTTTTTTCCTAAAGTGAATTTGGATATCAGAAAGTATGTGGAATGTTGTGTGGTGTGTCAGAAAGCCAAGGGGACATCCTCAAATGTAGGCCTTTATCAACCTCTCCCCATTCCAAGTAGACCTTGGGAATGTTTGAGCATGGATTTTGCTGTGGGATTACGGTAGAAAAAACAAGGAATGGACATTATCTATGTCATTGTGGATAGATCAGAAAGATGGAACACTTTTTCCCATGTAAGATAGTGCATGATTCTTTCCATATTGCACATTTATTCTTCAAGGAAGTGGTAAGAATCCATGACTTTCCCTTAAGAATAGTCTCTGACAAAGACACTAAATTCATGAGTCACTTTTGGAAGACATTGTGGCACAAATTGGGAACCAATCTATCCTTTGGATCTGCATATCACCCTCAAAAAGATGTCCAAACAAAAGTGGTAAATGGAAGCCTTGGGAACCTATTGAGGTGTCTCACAAAGGAGTATGGTCAAATGTGATATCAACTCATGGGATAGAAAGAGTATACATACAATGATATAGTAAAAATAACTACTGGAAAGATTCCTTTTGAAATTATTTATGGATTGCACCCTAGAGGTATATTTAAGCTCAAATAAATGAGAGATGGAGCCAAAGGTAGTGGTTATGCTGAATATTTTGCACACTCCATGAAAGAGGTGCATGAAATAGTGAGAAAGACACTAACCAAAAATGTAGCAAAGATCAAGAAAAATATGGATGAAAGGAAAAACGAAGTGCATTTCCAAGTAACGGACCTGGTCATGGTCTATCTAAACAAATCTAGACTATAGAAGGGAGTACCACATAAGTTGCAGATGAGAAGGTTGGGGCCATGCACTATTCTGGCCAAATATGGCAACAATGCCTATAAGGTAGAGCTCCGTGAAGATATTGGTCTATCTTTGGTCTTCAATGTAGAAGATTTGGTCCTCTATAAGGGCCCTACTCCAAATCTAGACTAGAGCCTTATAGAGGTTATACAAGAGGTGGAAGATTTGAATCTGAACCCTACACCACCTAAAAGAGCAGAGAAGATACTTGATTCAAGGGCCTACAAAAAGTATAGACAATGAACACACTATAAGAACATGATCAAATGGAAGGGACAAGAAGATGCAAAGGCTACCTAGATCAAGGAGAAAGAGTTCAAGATTTTGGGCATTGATTCCAACTTGCTCAATCCAAGGATAGATTGAAATCTTTTCATTTGGGGAGGATGGTGTATGAATCCAAAAGCCTTCAAGGCTTAGGCTAGGTTAGAAATTTGCCTAAAATAGTTCCTGGAATGTTTTTTCCATCATTCTAGGTCAGATAGAGATCATTAGAGTTAGTTTTATGCAAATTTGTCAATGTTGTCAAAAAGTTGCATGACAACATTTGCAGTTTTCAAAAGTTGCATGACAACATTTGGAAAAATGGGATTCTCTTTGAAGAATGATGATGGGTCTTAAATGTAATAGCCTACAATCATGGACAAGGCATATTTAGTGGTGATGGATTCCATTTCCATGAGGAGACACAAGGGAGACACAATAGATACGTAGTGGACATATGTATTAAGTGATTTTGGAGATTGAATGAAAAAAAAACTCTGAGTTCTAGTTTTCACACAAAGTTGACTTGTTTTGAATTTGTGAGTTTATAGATGGATTGAACTAAGTGATCCAGTATTTTTTTACCAAAGTAGAGATAGTTTTGAGAACTTTTCATTCATAGTGAAGTTGTTTTGTGTTTAGTAGATTTAATTTTCAAAGCATTTTGCAAGTAGAGTAGTTAATGTTATTGTTTTGGTAGTTCTAGAAAACATGGCTTCCTTGAAGCTCTCCACCATAAAAATCATCATGTCTTTGAGGGATATGGAAGGGAAGGCATTGTACAGTGTGCATATGGAAGGAAGAGCTCAGAAGCATCAACTAGCTATTTTTGAGGTCATGCCCTAGAAGAGTGCAGTGTACCTGGTTAGGTGCATGACAATGAACTAATGACATGCAATTGCAGGGGAAGGATTGAAAGGATGGAACCAAGCATGGTTTTGGCAGCATAGAGGTTCTATAGATAACCTCTGAGAGGATTAGGCATTGGCCAATCCATGAAGGTAGATTTTTGTGCATAATTTAGAAGATTGCTAAAAATAGCCCTATTTGTCCTAACAGCCCTGAATTCTAGGAAACCATTGTCTGAGCACCCTAGAACCTTAAGACCACCAAAATTATTTAGGTCTTGCAAAAGGGTATCAGGATATCAAAGTTGTTTTGGGGATTTTTTGGAAGTTTTGTGAGAAAAATAGGAAAAACTCATTGTTACTCTGGTTTCATTAACCGAGTAGACTCAGTGTCACTCGGGTCTTTATTAATTGAGTAGTCTTATTGTTACTCGGGTCTTAATTAATGAAGCAGGGTTAAAAGGCAAAAATTATTGGTTTTCTTGAGATCATTTGAAGAACCAATGATGTCATATTCTAACGGGATTGTGTGGGAGGCAAGGAGTTGTCTTAGCAAAAGTTTCACCCCTTGCAGCAGTTGAGGAAGATGTTGTGAAGAGTTTGCACTTGGATTCATCCAAGGAAGAGTGAAGAGTTGAAGTAACCTTAAATGTTAGTGATCCCTTAAGGTGAAGCACAAAGAGACTAACTCTTGGAGTTGAGTTAGGATAGTCTTAGGTCAGGAGAGAAAAGACTATTAAGGTCTTAAAAGTGAGCCTACGATCTAGGGAAGGCTAGGACAAGTAAAGTCTTAGATTGTGTTTGTGCAGGCACACCTTGGAGTATCTATATTAAGGGGTCATCTTAAGTGCAATATTATTTCAAAAAATAGATAGTCATATACATTTTATTAGTTACTTATTATAGGATGAGATTATTAAAGAACATTAAATGAATAGTTTTCTTTTAACCTAGTCAATTGTTATATTCCAATAATATATTTTAAAAGATGATTCAAACAAACTTAAATTAATGTATGCTACATTATTGTTTGGGGAATATAGTAATCATTATACTTGAAATATTAAATTAAAATATTTGAGAAATTAACATAATTGTCTATATTAGAACTTCAGATTAATGAATTTATAACATCGCAGTTGGAACCTTAAGATACTTCATTATTAGCGAGAATTTTATCGGTAAAGCAATATTAATCTTTTAAAAGTAGTTATTGAAATAAATCCTCACATCTTTGAACTCTATTAAGAGAGTAATTTAATTAAATTATATCCTCTTTATTAATCTTATATTAAATGAATATTAAGATGCCCTTTCTAAGGGGAAACTTAGGATAGTGTCATCATGACCCCCCTTAACCCAAATAACATGTTTAGTAACTTATCTCTCAACGCAACTTATTGTACTTGTGGTAGGCAATATACTATTGCATTCAGTTGTGCACCATTTGTGAATTAGTTTTGCCCCAATGAACCAATCCTAAGTCACTATTTTTTGCTATTAGAATATTTCTAATGTTTAAATATTTATTTATGAATTAAATAAATAATATAAATTACTTATCTGCTTTATGATTGATTTAATTGATTTGGTCTTATAGAACCCCTTTTTTCGGAGCTTCACCAAATTTGTTATTCAGAAATTTTTTAACATAGTTTGTAATATATAATTCATCTATCATTTAATTTATTTTGAAATTAGTTTTTTAATTTACAATATAGTATATTTTTATGAGATACTCTATTTAATATTTTATTGTTTACAAATTTGAATTACAATATATTTTAACAA
>MU223292.1:1096609-1108618 GCA_018584345.1 Thuja plicata
GACTTCCTAGGGGTCCTAGTACGCCTTATCACCTATTAGGACCCCTAGAAAGTCCCCATGACCCCTTTTGACACATTTCAACACTCAAGTGTGTCCCAAGGCATTGTATGACCCCTTAGGACACACTTGAGTGTTCTCATGTGTTAAAAGGGGTCATGGTGACTTCCTAGGGGTCCTAACATGTGATAAGGTGTATTAGGACCCCTTAGGACCCTTTTTGACATATTGGAACACTCATGTGTGTCCAAAGACATCCTACGACCTCTTAAGACACACTTGAGATTTCTAATGTTTCAAAAGGGGTCATGGGGTCTTCCTAGGGGTCCTAATGCGTGAGAAGGTGTACTAGGACCCCTTAGGAGCCTCTTTGACCCCCTAGGACACATTGGAACACTCAAGTGTGTCCCAAGGGGTTCTACAACCTCTTGGGGCACACTTGAGTGTTCCAATGTATCGAAAGGGGTCATTGGGATTTTGTAGGGGTTATATGACTATGATAAGGTGTACTATGAAACCTTAGGTCCCTCTTTGACCCCTGAGAACATATTGGAACACTCAAGTGTGTTCCAGGAGTTTGTAAGATCACTTGGGACACAATTGAGTGTTCTAATGTTTCCTCGAGGGTCAAAGAGGGACATAAGGGGTCCTAGTACACGCTCTCACACGTTAGGACCCCTAGGAAGACCCAATAACCCCTTTCAACACATTGGAACACTCAAGTATATCTCAAGAGGTCGTAGGACCACTTGGGACACAGTTGAGTCTTCCAACGTGTTTGTGGGGGTCAAAGAGGGTCTTAAGGGGTCTTATTACACCTTCTCATGCATTAGGACCCCTACGAAGACTCCATGACCCCTTTCGACACATTGAAACACTCAATTGTGTCCCAAGGGTTCCTAAGACCTCTTGGGACACACTTGAGTGGTCCAATATGTCAAAAGGGGTCATGGGGACTTCCTAGGGGTCCTAACATGTGATAAGGTGTAATAGGACCCCTCATGACCCTCTTTGACCCCTAGGGACACATTGGAACACTCAAGTGTGTCCCAAGGGGTCCTACAACCTCTTAAGACACCTGAGTGTTCCAATGTTTCAAAATGGGTCATGGGGTCTTTCTAGGGATCCTAATGTGTGAGAAGGTGTAATAGGACCCCTTAAAACCCTCTTTGACCCCTGGGATATATTTGAACACTCAAGTGTGTCCCAAGGGGTCCTACGACATCTTGGGACACCCTTGAGTCTTCTAATGTGTTGAAAAGGGTCATGGGGACTTCGTAGGGGTCCTACAAATGTGATAAGGTGTACTATCACCCCTTAGGTCACTCTTTGACCCCTGGGAGAAAATTGTAACATTGAATTATTTCTCAAGGGGTCCTACGAGCTCTTGGGACACATTTGAGTGTTCCAATGTTTCAAAAGGGGTAATCGAAAGTCTCCATGACCCATTTTGATATATTGGGACACTCAAGTGTGTCCCAAGAGGTTGTAGGACCATTTGAGTCACAATTGAGTGTTCTAATGTGTCCCTGGGGGTCAAAGAGGGACCTAAGAGGTCCTAGTACATATTCTCAGATGTTAGGACCCCTAGGAAGATCCCATGACCCCTTTCGACACATTGGAACACTCATGTGTATCCCAAGAGGTCGTAGGACCCCTTGGGACACACTTGAGTGTGTCAATGTGTCCCCGAGGGTCAAATAGTGTTCTAAGGGGTTTTATTACAACTTATCATATGTTAGGACCCTTAAGAAGACTCCATGACCCCTTTCGATACATTGAAATACTCAATTGTGTCCCAAAGGGTCCTACGACCTCTTGGAAAACACTTGAGTGGTCCAATTTCTCGAAAGGGGTCATGGGGACTTCCTAGGGGTCCTAATGCATGATAAGGTGTACTAGGACCCCTTAGGATCCTCTTTCACCCCCAAGGACACATTGGAACACTCAAGTGTGTCCCAAGGGGTCCTACGACCTCTTGGGATACACTTGAATGTTCCAATGTTTCAAAAGGGGTTATGGGGTCTTCCTAGGGGCCCTAACATGTGAGAAGGTGTACTAGGACCCTGAGGAAACATTGGAACACTCAAGTGTGTCCCAAGGGGTCCTACAAAAGTTTATTTGAAAAAAATTATTTCAAAAAAAAAATTAATAAAAACAAAAAAAAAATCGGGTACCCGAAAATATCTGGTCCCCGAAAAAATTAGGTACCCAATTTGTTTCGGGTACCCAAACATATTAGGTTCCCAAAAAAATTAGGTACCTGATTAGGCTTGTGCTTTGGTGTTAGATTTGCCGAAGTGTACTGACACCTAGACCTACTAAAAATTCAACAAACATTTTCATGCACTTTTGGACGAGTGAAAAGTGGTTTTTTTTCACATCGCCACTTTTTGGCCCCCCATGATCTTGCACATACCCTGGTCAATCTATCTTATAAATAGATGTTTTAATATTTCAACAATATAGAGGACAGGATGAATGTAGCCAACAAGCACATCTATGGATCAGACTGAGAGTTTCAAGAACTAGAATAACAAAAGATGAAATTGGTTATCAAGAACCAAGAACAGAGGCTACCGTGCAACATAGGTATTATTCAATCACATTACATGATACACATATACATGTAATATTGAATGGATCTGTAATCAGCAATAGTAGATTGCATACACTCTGGTCAATGAGTAATTTTCTTACATTCTAACAAGCGAGGCAAAAGTAAAAATCCTTTCAAAAAAGGTTGATTTAACAATCCTATTGTAAATCTCTTAACCGAGTTCACACTAAATAGTGTTGCTAAAAATCTTAACATAGTAGATATTAATAGGTCTCCACATGATACTCCTAATAGGGTAGATCATCAGAAGTGACCAAATTGTACAAGCCTAAACCGGCCCGTTCCAGTCTGCAGATAGTGAAGATTTAGTGGGTGCCATCCCCACAGAAGTTTTTACCTTCTTACAGAGGTTATTTGTGATATCATATCATGTGTTATGAGTCAATTACTTTCATGAATGTTTCTATGAATGTTTACATGTTTGATAGACAATTGATTACATAAAGATTAAAGGATAAAAGAGATAGTATATAACTGATGGTTGGATAGACAATTGATTAGATAAAGGTTAAAGGATAAAAGAGATAAAAGTTTTAGAGGTACTGATTCACCCCTCCCCTCTTAGTACACACTTCCCATTATTTCTAGTAATTGGTATCAAAGCCAAAACTCTTATTTGGAAAATCTTAAAGACTTAAGAGAAAAGATCATACAATGGAGAAGCACAGACTTGACAAAAGTATTGAGAATCAGAAGTTAGAAATTTAGATCTTCTATGAACTATATAAAGAAGCTAGAATCAAGATGAGATAGTTGTAAGATGAAAGAAAGATTAGGACATCTTGCTGTAATGAGACAGATTACCAAGAGGAAGAGATACCAGATCTATTTGATTCTTCAAGATCTACTACAAGAAAAGCATCAGATACATCAGAAGAAAGCATCACAAGCTTAGATGAAATCAATCAAAATCTGGTTGGACAAGTGAAATCTCTACAAATCAGTCAAGAGACACAGATGGTAAGAATGATTGATATCATGAATAATGCTAGATAAGTTGAGGAAGAGAGAACACTAGCTATTGATGATAGAAGAAATATTACTGAAAAGCTACAAGATAAAGAGTCTGAAATACAGAGACTTACAGAACATCATCATGAGATTACAAATTAGATTATTCTTGTGAGTCATGAGTCATCTTAGTGGATATGAGTATAGTGCCATGTTCATGTAATGTGCCTTGAATCACTGATTTGTTGGAGTGAACTGATTTGTTGGAGTGAGGGCTCTGCACCAATTCTTGTGAGTCAAGAGGAAAACATAATGAATATTGAACTCATTGAAAGAATAGAAACTATCAGTGAGCTAAGCGAAGAAAATAAAAATCTGAAACAAGAACTTAGAATTCAGCAGAAACATAATGAGATAATCAAAAGTACTGAAGAAAGAAATAAAAGAATGGATGATTTCCTTGATGGACAAAGGAGAGCCAACAACATCACCAGACTAGGCTATACCAAGAATGAAGAATCACCCAATCAAGCTGATCAAAAGAATGTCTATATAAATCTAAGACCAAGAAAGCTGACATGCAATCACTGTGGAAAGCAAGGCCACACATCAGATGTATGCAGGAGAAAAATGAAAGGTATTCCTAAATCTAAATCTTCATTCATAGGATTTTGTTATAAATTTAACAAGAAAGGACATAAATCATATGAATGTAATTCTGAGATGAAACAACCAAAGAAGGAAACCTACATGGACAAATACTATCCTACTTGCAAAATGGATGGGCACACTACTCTTGAATGCTAGAAGAAGAAAAAGAAAGCATGAAAGCCTAAAGGTCAAGAATGTTCTTATCAATCGAAAATAGTTGGTAACTAGTATATATGGGATTGCAACACATGAAAAAATTGTACAACATGTGGAAGATTTGGTCACATTGCTGCAAATTGTATGAGACAATGGACAAAAAAGGTCGAGAGGTTGGACTAACCCCAGAATGGGATGTTTACACTATCATAAAGTCGATCATCTCAAGAAAGACTCCAAAGACTGAGTGATAGAGACCAACACCTTAGCAAATGGAAACACCATTGAAGACATCAGGAAGATGAGAAACAAAATGCGGAGGAAAGGTATGTAAACAATGATGAAGCTAGACCAAGTAATGCAATTGGTGACACCCTATCCAATATATCTGGTGACATCACCACCCCCACCTAAGCAGAACAAGTAAGTATGGAATTGCATTACACCAATTTATATTTTGCATCAATTCCAAACATACATAGTTGAAATGCCAAATTAGCATGATTATAGATGCACTATGGTATTACTTGTTAAATTCTGTGCAAAAAATTTCATCAGTTAATATATACCAAAATGTATTGGTATACATTGAAAGCTGAATTATCTGCACTTAACGAGAAGTGTCGGTTAACATGTAAAAGCTAAAGTTCCTAGTGTAGACCGAGATCTATCGGTAAGAATACGAGTTGAGAAAGTTTTCTTTGCTACAACTGAGACCCATCGGTGAAAGTAACAAGTTAGACGACTGCCTTGAAGCATCACGTTGTCACTGAGAGGAAATTTAGTGTTTCAATTGACGACTCTGTCTTCACACACCAAGGAGTGGTTGAGAATTAATGACTTGACCTAGGTCAAAGTCTATAAATAGATGACGAAATGGTTTCATTTCTCACCTATGATTTGAGCGAAGTGAATAGATTGAAAACAAAGACAGAAGGGTCAACATTACAGAGCAAATCCAACCTATTACAAATTACTCCAAGAAAATTAGTTACAACTACAAAGTTTGAAGTAAGTACCAAGCATAACTGATAACTCTATTTATCTTTTACAGAAAGCCCTAATTTCAAAAACAATTGCCATGACATCTAGAACTGCTAAGCTAAAGAGAATCAAGAAGGATAAGGTCAATCTTGTCAAGAATTCTACCTGTGTAGAACCACATTACAAGATATGCCCAGATGTTACATCACAACTTGACAATGCTAGAGCATTCTCATGAATACCAGCTAGGGTTTTGCTAATTCAAGATGTGCAAGCATACATTCACTGCAAGATTGCAGAAAATGGCAACCTGGAGGTTGAACAAGATTTCAAGAAGCTATGCAAAGATGATGGCACTATTAAAGATCAACATAAACACATTGAAGTGAAAGGGATCACAAATTATCTATGGTTCCTGAAAGAGTTTAAGACTAGGTGGATTCGGTTAGTATTGAGCAGGATCCACAACCATAAGCTATGGCTAGATGATCCTAAAATGATAACCCAAGATGTTATTCATGTACTCACCGGCTATCCTATAACTGATAAGCTAAAGTCATTAAAGCACCTCTCCAAGGCTGAAATTGAGAACAATACATGATCTACATGGGATGGAAGAGGACTAAGAGTATCCACCATCACCAATGATGAAATGAAATTTGGAGCATGTGTCTTAGGATACAAGTTATTTCAAGCTAGCAGGATGAACAGTATAGAATCTAGAGCAGTGGATACAACATATAAGATTGTAAAGAAAGGAACTCAATTAGATCTATCTGAACTTCTACTAAAATAGATAGAAGAGAACCTATAGACAATTAGAAATGCAAAATCAAATTCATGTACAAGTTTGGTTCACTTATCATGTGCATATTCTTTTACTTCCAAGAATCCTTTCCATCAATGGGAGATGTGAAATGGGATACAACAAGACTAGTCACGATATAGATTAGTGAGTTTATAAAATCACTGGGAGACAATTTAGAGTCAGTCATGGATGAGTACTCTACTGGATTCAAGGAGAGAATGTTGAAAAGAGTAAGGATCCCCGAGCAATTAATTGATAAATTCAAGACTAACATATTTTTCATGGTAGGCACAGACTTCACATACATCAAGCTTTCTATATGAATAATAGCATGGCTATAACCACTTGAATGTGAAGTAAACATAGATAAAGAAACCAATGCAATTGATCCATTAATAAATGAGACATTAGATAAAACACAACCCAATTTTGGAACTTATGAAGAAGCCAAAGAAAGAATAAAAACTAGCTTGGTTGTAAAGAAGATAGACAGGAAAAAGGATAAAATGGTCAAGAACTTGAAGAAAAGGTTGTTGGTTATAGAAGAAGAAACTGAATAGATAGAAGAAAGCGAGGGACAATCACCCATCGGTGAAACTGAGAAGGAAAGTGACTCTGAGTTTAGATATTTAGATACTCCATTACCTACACCATCTAAGAATCCTAGAAATACAGCTACTACAAGGACAAGAAGTCAAACAGCTAAGGACACAAGACCTTCACCATTGAAGAAAGGTCAAGTAAGGACCTATAAGAAGAAAATTGAAACTCAGAAAAAAGGGCCAACAAAAAGAAGAAAGATCACTAGAACTAAGGAGGACATTGAGGACATAGAACATGATGAAGGTGTTCAAAAGGAAAAGAACAAGATACCTGAAACAATTAATGAAGTGTGTGCCTCAGTTATCAAACCAAATTAAGTAAATAGTAGGAAGGTTAAGAAATGGTTAAGATTGGATCCCTTGGATCAAAACAAGATTGAGGAGGAAATCATCAATATGATGTGCATATTCAAATACCTCCCAATACAACTGGCAGACAATATGCCCAAAGAACGGCAAGATAGTATATTGGCAAGATGGACATTTGCCTTGCATTCTAAGAAATAAATTAGGGAAAGAGACATAGTATCAGTCATGCCTCCCGAATCAAAAATGGAGGAGATCAAAGAAATGATGAAGGTTCATTCCAAAAGGTTCTCACCGAAGTTGAGATCCTACAAAGTGCTTAAAGGATATCTACTAGACGTAGATAGAAAGAGTGAAGCCAAATGGAGAAAAATACTTGATATTCCTAAAATGGATACAAGTCCCTAGTCACAAAGAGCTCTTACCGAAAATCAAAAGTCCAAGGATGATCAGGCTACTTAGAGCACCGAACCAATTACCATCACTGATGTAGAATTGGACAAAGAGGAAATGTACACTACATGAAACAAGAATATGGATGATGCAGATGAGACATGCCAGATACTACTGTGGACAACATTGTGGACAATATAATTATTGACATCATCGATGATCCAACAGATGAAATTTAGAAAGATGAAGATTTCACTATTGCCAAGGACCAGACCAAGGAATGTGACACTACAATTGATGTTGCACAGGTAAACACAGGAAACATGCCAATATTGATGGAAGCCATCAATATATTCCAAGAAAAGGAGAAACCACCTACCAAAGATGAAAGCATACCCAAAGACAAGGGTGATGCAGAACAAAAATATCTATCTGAAGAAGAAAAAGACACATATAAAGAACCAAAAGATGCCATTGATATACAACAAGACAAATATACTGATTAGAAAAGTGAAGAAGAGTAGCAAGCAAAATATGGAGAGAAGAAAGAGAAAAGTGAAGAAGAGGAGAAAGATGATACACCAGAGAATATAGAAGAAAAATCTACATATACACCTAAGCTTAATGAGGAGATGTCTTTACCTAAGTGATAGGTTGACACCAAGAATAAGGTAAAATAAAATACATCTACCAAGCCTTCACCGAGCACTTCAAAGAAGACAAATGAACTAGCACTAGTAGTTCACACATCTGCATCCACACAAATATCAAAGAAGAAGAAGAAAAATAATAAGGATCCAGTTACTTTGGATGAAATTATTGAGATTCAAGTATGTGATCCTAGAACATTGGATCCAACTGAACTAACAAAGTATGCAAGACTATGTGAGAGAAAAGCTATCCAAGATAAGCTTAGGAAGGCAAAAAAAGAAAAAAGGTACTTAAAAATAAAAAATACATACTACAACATATAGTACCTAACACTAAAATTGGTCAAGATACTCCTTTACTTGATCAATTGGTCATTCTCACAGAAACTATCACATCTCAGAATGTAGATGCTGTAAAGGAAATTGAAGAACAAGCAGAACATAAATTCCAATTCAAACAAGCAAATAATATCAGCCAAGAAGTGGCAGAGAACAATGTGAAGCTATCTGAACTTGTAAGTACATTGGACCCAATTATTTCATAACCTATAACCTTAATCCAAAAGTTATGCACTTTAGATCAACTCACTAAGGAGTATAGTAAGAAGATAACAAAAATCAATGTTGATCTACAAGCAAGTGCACAAAGTCTCACTAATAGTGAAGATGCAATCAAATTGCACTATGAACAAATAAAACAAGCAAGAAATCTGAGACAAGACATTCCAAATGTAGAAGAAAACTTTAGAGATGAGATAACTATGCTCCAATCTCTAATATTACCCAATCTCACATTACTACAGCAACACATGACGCTGGCAAGAACACTGATTGCCATCCCATAAATGTCTGTCTTAGATAACATTTATGATATGCATGCCAGAATTGCATTAGAGCACATGGATTTGGAACACCTTAAAGAGAAATGAGAACAAATGATGGAAGAAATGAAAAACTCTCATTCCCATATTTTGGACAATCAGTAAGTTACACATTTTTTCCAAAATTTTGACAACTTGTAAGCTGTATGTCTTTATCCTTAATATCAAAAAAGGGGGAAATGGTAGGTTCATATATCGTAAGGTGAAAGTATAAGTATACATGTACGTATATACTTTAATGCATACAGTTAGGGGGAGTCATATAAAGACAAGATATATACATGTTGTACATAATAAACATTTTAGTATACATGCACATATCAATTTTTGATACAAATATCAAAGGGGGAGATTGAAGAAAATATTTTTCTATTAGTATGCAAAAGGAAAATAGTTTTTGAACCTTAGGTAAATCTAGACCGAAAGAAAAACTTTCAAGAACACCAAAAGTACAGATATCAGAGATCACCAAATGTGTTAAGTTCAAGAGACACCCGACGAGAAAAATATCAAGAAAAATAAAAAGAGCAGAAATAGAGGAACCTGACATAGTAAGGGAACCTGACATAGTAAGGGAACCTGACAGACAGTTCAATCAAAGGAACACTGAAAGACAAGCATACTGATTTTAGAGAAAATTGAGCATCAGACACTGAAAGTCAGTTGCATCCCGAAAAAAGTGGATCTAACTTCCACGTCAGATAAAACACTCATATTCTATTTATAGAGTTTTGTTTTGTTTTAAAACCATTACTTAAGGTACAAGAAACATTATTTTTATTGTTTTAACTAGTCGAACTGATTTAAAACATGCAGACTAGGAGATCAAGGTCCAGTTGTAAACCTGTGATCATAGAGTTAAGTTTGTTTTACGTGAAACTTAATTAGGTCAATCTATCTTATAAATATATGTTGTAATCATTCAATAATATATAGGAGAGGATGAATGTATCCAACGAGCACATATATGGATTAGACTAAGAGTTTCAAGAACCAGAACAACAAAAGATGAAATTGGTTGTCAGGAACCAAGAATAGAGGCTACCGAGCAACATAGTTATTATTCAATCACATTAGGTGATACACAGATACATGTAATCTTGAATGGATCTGTAATCAGAAATAGTATATTGCATACACTTAGGTCAATCAGTAATTTTCTTACATGCTAAAAAGTGAAGCAAAAGTAAAAATCCTTTCAAGAAAGGTAGATTTAACAATCCTATTGTAAATCTCTTAACTGAGTGCACACTAAACAATGTTGCTAAAGCTCTTAATAGAGTAGATCTTAACATGTCTCTGCATGATACTCCTAATAGGGTAGATCATCAAAAGTGATAAAATTGTAAGCCTTAACTGACCCCTTCCAATCTACAAATAGTGAAGGTTTTGTGGGTGTCATCCCCACCATAGTTTTTACCTTCTTACAGAGGTGTTCTGTTATATCATATCATGTGTTATGAGTCAATTACTTTCATGAATGTTTCTATAAATGTTTACATGTTTGATTAAGTTAAAGAATTGATATGTCTTACACAAATATAGTATAGAATAGATGGTTGGATAGACAATTGATTACATAAAGGTTAAGGGATAAAAGAAATAAAAGTTTTAGAGGTACTGATTCACCCCTCCCCTTTTAGTACACACTTCCCATTATTTAAAACATGGATGTAGTAGTAGGTCTTAAGTCCAGTCTTATTAGGTCTTAAGGGGTCCTATGAGGTCTTAAGTGGTCTTATTATAGGTCTTAAAGATCCTAAGAGTTCTTAAAGAGTTTTATGTCACAATAGGGGTCCTATTACATCTTAAGGGTCCTTGGATGTTCTAAGGTGTATTAATAACTCCTATTAGGTCAAGTATGTGGTTTTATTACGTCTTAAGGGGTCCTATTAGGTCTAAAGGGTCCTTGGATATACTAGTAGGTCTTAAGTCCAGTCTTATTAGGTCTTAAGGGGTCCTATTAGGTCTTAAGTGGTCGTATTCTACGTCTTAAAGATCCTAAGAGTTCTTAAAGAGTTTTATGTCACAATAGGGGTCCTATTAGGTCTTAAGGATCCTTGGATCTACTAAGGGGTATTAATAGGTCCTATTAGGTCAAGTAAGTGATTTTTTTAGGTCTGAAGGCGTCCTATTAGGTCTTAAGGGTCCTATTAGGTATAAAGGGTCCTTAGATGTACTAATTGGTATTAATTGGTCTAAAGGGTCCTTGGCTGTACTAGTATGTCTTATGTCCTATCTTATTAGGTCTTAAGGGGTCCTATTAGGTCTTAAGTGGTATTATTCTAGGTCTTTAAGATCTGAAGAGTTCTTAAATAGTTTCATATCATAATAGGGGTCCTAAAGGGACATAGGGTGTACCAATAGTCCTAAAGGGTCCTTGGATGTACACTAATTTGTATTAATAGGTCCTATTAGGTCAAGTAAGTGGTCTTATTAATTCTTAAGGGTCATACAATGTACTAATTAGTTTTAATAGATCATATTAGTCCTATTAGGTCTTAAGTCCAGTCTTATTAGGTCTTAAGGGGTCCTATTAGGTCTTAAATGGTCTTATTCTAGGTCTTCAAGATCCTAAGGGTTCTTAAAGAGTTTTATGTCACAATAGGGGTCCTAAAGGGAGATAACGTGTACTAATAGTCCTAAAGGGTCCTTGGATGTACTAATTTGTAAATTAATAGGTCCTATTAGATCTTAAGTGTCGTAGGTATAGACTAAAGAGTTCTAATAGGTCATCCTAGGTGTTTTAAAGGGTCCTACTTGGTTCATAAAGAGATTTATGTCACAATAGGGGTCCTAAAGGGTCCTAAGGTGTACTGCTTGGGTCCTCTAAGTGTCTTAAAGTGTACTAGGAGATGTACTAAGGCATGTAATATTTTAACATCTAACTCTACATGAGTAACATATATACATGTAACTCTAAAACATATATGTACATAATTGTGAGAGAGAGAGAGAGAGAGAGAGAGAGAGAGAGAGAGAGAGAGAGAGAGAGAGAGAGAGAGAGAGA
>MU223292.1:1108668-1129590 GCA_018584345.1 Thuja plicata
GGGAGAGAGAGAGAGAGAGAGAGAGAGAGAGAGAGAGAGAGAGAGAGAGAGAGAGAGAGAGAGAGAGATTCCTAATAAATTTACTAACTTTAAAAGCAATTTAAAAACAAATTTTTTAAATAAATTTAATAAGATCTCTTAATGTTTTCTAACATCTCTACTACGGTTTCTAATGTTTTGTAAATATTTTCTAAAATTTTCTAACATTCTACTATGGTTTTCTATCATTTTCTAACATTTTCTAATATACTAAGTTACAATTTTATAACATTTGCTAACATTCTAATTACGGTTTTCTAATTTTTTCTAATTTATACTAAGTTATAATTTTCTAATGTTTACTAGGTTACAATTTTCTAATATTTTCTAATGTATACTAAGTTATAATTTTCTATTATTTTCTAATGTATGTACTAAGTTAAGATTTTCTAATGTATACTAAGTTATAATTTTCTAATGTATACTAAGTTACAATTTGCTAATATTTTCTAATGTATAATAAGTTACAATTTTCTATCATTTGCTAACATATTCTAACATTTATACTACAGTTTTTTAAGGTTTTCTAACACTTTCTAACCTTTTCTAACATTCTAATATGATTTTCTAACAAACTCTAAAATTCAACTATCATTTTCTAACATTTCTACAAACTAAATATTATTTAAAACAAATAATTAACTAAAATAAATATTAAAAATATAATTTACAATAAAATATGAGAAAAATGTGTATACCTGATGCTACTAACAATCACAAGAGGTTGAAGAATCTTGGGAGGTGCTGACGTCGTACTGGTCGTCACTGGTTTGCTCTAAGCATCGGGTCCACAAAATCTTGAAAAGTGAATAGTGAAAATGAAATGGGTTGTCAGAAATTTATAAAAAAAATCTGTCGAATAATGAATTCGTACGAAAGGGGTCTTCGCGCAAAGTACTCTACGTGGGGTATTTCACGTGAAGACCCTTCTTCGCACGAAGTGCCCCACATAGGGTACTTCGTGCGAAGCCTATTAACCACTTCACGCGAAGTAAATACTTCGCTCGAAGCCATCAAAAATAATAAAAAAATTGAAAGGCCGAAATCCTTCATCCCGAAAAGTGGGACACACTATTGTGATTTCACCCCATAAATACGAATTTATGAGCCATATAATTATGTAAGTCTTTAATTTTTATCCCTCTACTGGACTATTAAAGGAAAATATCAAGCCTCCTTAGTGATACAAAATAATGTAAAAAATAAAATAAAATTTTATAACTAGTAAAAATATAACTTGGACAAAATATACATGTAAAAATTAGTTGTTTCTATGATCATTGTGAAATACATAGGGAGAAGAAAAATAGTCAAACTGTTAATTTTTTCTATCCATAAAATTTATTGCATGACAATATTTTTTATTCATTTTCTTAAAGGAATATTTAATATGTTACTCCATACCAGTTTAGCTACACTAATCTAGATGCATAGTATGGTCATTCCTCCGATAGATTCCAATGAATAATATAAACTTTCTTATGTAATATTATGGCAATTCTTTAAATTTAGTTTTCTTATAGTTTTTGCTAGTCAAATTCATGAAGTGGTCATGATCTATGTAGCATGAATAATTATTTATTTCATTAGCACTCACTTTCTATAAGAATTAATGCTCAAAACTTAAATATACATACCCTGTATTTTTTATCTCTTCTTAACAACGGATAGATACCTAGGTAGGAGTAGTTCCCTATGTATTTTGCAATGTAAGGAAAACTTCCCTAACATTGATGTGATGATTCTATAAATATACACTTGCAATAATTCATGAACTATATAAATACATCTATATATCTAATGCACAAGTACCATCATGGATATTATGTACATATAGTACAACCTATCAAAAATAAAAAATTAAGAAAAATATGTATAATCATATTAGGTTGATGTAATGTTGGCATAAGTAGTACTTTGTTGCAAATCTAATAAATGATAGTGGCAATAAATACATAGAGGTTATATTTAAATTCTATATACACACAAATAGTATAACTATATAGATTATTATACTTATTTAAATGGTTAAAATAAGAACAAGAGTATCAACCCTATTAAGTGTACTATAAACCCATACTAATTTTGACCTTCTAGACTCAATTGTGAGGTTCTATTTGTGTAGAATTTATCATATTAAAATCTTATAATATCCTAAAAAAGAAAAGGGTTTTTATATTTTGAGATCTAATATTGTTTTGAAGTCACCAAAACTTCATAGAAGAAAAAGAATGATCTAACACTACATTATGCTTTCATATAGAAAGAAATAGTGGCAATTCTCAAAACCCTAGATTCTGAATTGTTTGTTTGGAGCCTATGAAAATTCTATATTGTGAACTTGTTTGGGGCTTCAACCTTTGGTTGATAGTAGTTTGATTTTCGTATGATTAGTATTGTTTAGGTTATTCTTGTCATGGTTTTTGTCAGGCTCATGTTTTTATGTGATCTATATTTTGCACCTTTCCATTTGTGGGTTTTAATCCCATAAATTTCTACTTGTATAGGGTTTTTTCTGGTCTACATGTTTACATTGTGCACAATATCTTAATTTTACTTGGGAGTCAATAGTGTGTTAGAGAATACAACTATAGATTACCTAATTAGGTTATGTATTAAATAAATAAGGATATATTATCTAATAATCTATTAATTAGGTCTTTTTATTTCTTTTTCACTTAAGCTTAGTATATGTTTACATTGTGCACAATATCTTAATTTTAATTGGGAACCAATAGTCTGTTAGATGAATACAACTATACATTACTTAATTAGGTTATGTATTAAATAAATAAGGATATATTATCTAATAATCTATTAATTAGGTCTTTTTATTTATTTTTCACTTAATCTTAACTTATTTTTACTTTATTTAACAAGAGTTAAATTTTTTTCTAGCTTTAGTTCAACTATAGTTCAGCTTAATTTAGCTAATACTTTGTATTGCTTTAGTTATTCCAAATCTAGGATTAGGGTATCTCTTATTTTCTATAAATAAATCCATTCAACCTCGTTTGTATCTCAATTTAATTGTGCAATCAATATAGTGTTCTCAGGTTGTGCAAATTAATTTTCTTCTTGATGTTCTCATTGTGAGAGGTGATGTGATTGCAAATGATTCTTGGCTTAAGGGTTCATATAACCATCAACTTCTACATGTTATTAGAACTCAATCTTTGAGGATGGAAGCAATAGAATAATTGCTATATTTCTCAAGATGTAAAGAAGACAAAGATTGAAAGATTATGATTGTAGAATTTAGGATCATTGTCTTAATGCATTCATCATTTCGACAAGAGCTACTTCATTATACTATTGTGATAGATTCAGTACTTGGGGGGGCGGGGCGCATCTTGCGTCCTTCATGCTTGTCACATGTACTCTATTTTTATTACATCTCTCTCTTTTGGAGAGGTTTTTATTCCTAGATGGTTTTCCTATTCATTCTTTTGTTATCAGCTGAATTCAAAATTGGATACAATAAAAAACCCATCGTATTACTCTCTAGCAGTTGACATGTTTTGCTAGGGTTTTTATCATTCATATAGAATATCTACATAATTGTAAGGTATGACATCATGCATATCCGTCTTTCACCATATACCATATCTTATTTTTCACTTTCATAGTTCTTGTGGCTATGGTATGTAGCCTTCTTCATTACTTAGTTCTTGTGGCTATAGTGTTTAGCTTTCTTCATGTAAAACCTTCACTTAAGAAACAATAATACAAACAAAATATAGATAATATATTGCTAAGAGGCCAGACATTTTGGAAGTCACTAAAATTGTGTACTTCTCCACTTTTCTATTTAAAAACTCTCTATAGAGAAATTTTGGATTCTATAAAAAAAAAAAACACATTAGAACTCAAGAGATCACACAAATAGACAAATTCTAATTTGGAATGTTCTATCAAGATAAGAAAACTAAAAATCATGACAAAAAGTTTTTAGTTTTATGTTTCATAGAAAATGGAATCAACCCAACAATGTAAAACATACAACATTTTGTTACAAGGCACTTGTTAATTCTCTTGCATGGCAGTTTTGGTAGTTTCTCTAACTCCAAAATAGAAGAAGTCATGTTTTCTCTTCTATGTTTCTTAACTCTTTACTAATACATTTTTTGTCGGGGGATTTCGTCATAGTGACTAATTCTTTCTTAAAATAATTTTCATGAGCAGTAGTTTCTTTTGTGAGCATTATATCATGCACATCAGTAACAATCGACACAGAAGCATCTCGGGACATTGTTAGTAATATAAAAGGAAGACACCAAGACATCACCCCAAGCCTATTTTATTTTGGCACTTTCTTTTCCACACCAAGCCTATTTTATTTTGGCACTTTCTTTTCCATTTAAAAAATAAAGATGTAGATCCGATTTGGCCTTCTCTACACATTTTAATTTCAAATGCAATGAACTATATAGTTGAAATGATAAACATGATAACATCTTTTACTCCAAGAAAAAAAATCCCAAACTAAATGATGCACAATTGCTACGCCAAAGTTTATTAAAATAAACATAGAATATAAAATATCAAGCAATACCACAAAACTGATGTTATCACATGGTAAAGAGTTGAAAGATCCATTCTGCAATCCTCTTCCCCTGTTCGACCTTTCAGTCGTAAGATACAACCTATGTAAAGGTTCATAAATAAAGTGAAAACCTCACAAATAATTTTTAACTCTAGGAAAATCAAAAAATTTCCTAGTTTAAACCTTAAACTACTAAAGAGTAACATATCATGCAAATCTATTGAAAGAGATAAAAAAAACTTATGGTGCTAGCTTAAATGGATTGACATCCAAAAATTTAAAAGGGAAATCCCACTATGTAATAACATTCTTTCAATACTTACAAATCAGACTTCGCCATGCACAACAGAGAGTCACCAAAGAAAAGTTGTAAATTAATGTAAGAAAAACTTGCAATGCATGAGGAAGGTTAGACACAAAGTTTTGAAACATTCCTTCAATTATTTGAACACAAAGTTTTCCAAAAAATTATGTACAATCTTCATGTCTGTGCCAAAATGGGAACTTTGGAATAGGGTATGAGCATCCATGAAAATTATAGACAACCAATGGCAATATCCATGAGAAAAATGTGGTTTCATGGATTGCACTGATCGTAGGATAGGGATGGAATGTATTTGTTTAAAAGGCTTTAGAAACTCTCAAGAAAATATGAGTAGGTGTAAAGCTAGCCTGATTCAACAATATTTGTCAGCATCCTACCTGCCCGTGATAAATGGGAGCATCAGACTAACTTATGTGGGGGAACAAATGTATACTCCACAGAGAAAAATATATTAACATAATGAAGTTATGGGATGCATTATTTAAGTTAAACAAGACTATGCAAAGTGCATAAAGAGAGATGAGCTAAAATCTAAGATGAAGGAATTAATCCTGGCATTTTGACATTTAGAATGATCTCATTCAAAATTTAGATGACAGTGAACAAAAGGAGGAATAATGTTCGAAACAAGAAAATACATTAAATACGGCATTAATAAAGCTATCAAAATATGTCCTATTCATAAAATCATCCACAGTTGTTCACATAATCTTTTTGGAGGATATTTCAATCCAGGCTCAAACATACTTTTAGGAACTCCTGCAATAGCCTCATTGACAGAGAGGAAGTAACTAAAACCACATTTTACAACATTCATGGAATTGTTTTATCTTTAGCCAATAATACACAATGATTCTTATTGAATACTAAAATACAGGTAACACGTAAGGCTCTATTCAGCATGAAATCCCATATAGCTCAGTGGCCCGATGGGTTCCTAATTAAATTTTTTATTTGGAATTATGTATTGTATTTAAGCTTGATCTCGTGATAGTTACGCAAGAACCTAGAAGAACCAAGAATATAAAGAAATTGTACTATGTCCATAAATGACCAAGGAATGTCAGTGGACTCAAAAGTACAATATAAAACAAGAGTTGCGCTGCAGCTGAAGTCCCTGCCTGGTGAGAAAGGGCAAAGATGTTCTATGGCTTGGTACAAAAGTTATTGTATCACGTATCGGTGCAGCTCATAAATGGTATCTGCAACCACTATGACAAAAGCAACCATTTTAGCTACAAGATAGATTCAAAGAATTTGTGTCAAGAATACAGCTCATAAATGGTATCTGCAACCACTATGACCAAAGCAACCATTTTAGCTACAAGATAGATTCAAAGAATTTGTGTCAAGAAAATTACAACTATATTTAGCTGCTTGCATGGAATCTACTCAAGCAGTCACAGTGTTCTAATTATGTTTGTTTCCAGTTAAAGCTCTTTTCCCTATTGGAAGTGAGAATTTATTATTGACCTATAAAATGGCACAAATGAATATGCAGAATTTATTCAACCATTTACTTGGCTCTTCTCAAAAGACATCTAATGCAAACCCATTGAAACAGATAACTACAGCTTGCCTCGCATCAAGTCTAAGTCCATCCAGTGCCCCCATTGTGGATAGCAGTAATCAAGGTCGCCCAACACAAAACATGTGGATATTTAGAGCATGTCCTTCTCTTATCCTCACCTCCACAACTAAAATCACCCAATTGAAATTGAGTAGAATGTGACTAATCGTAATTCTAGAAAAACGTTTGTGTTTGAAAAATGGAGAATTTTCCACATTCTTTTTGAGCTCTTGGATATCTATCTCTTGTTTACAACCAACCAAACAAATAATGTGACAATCTATGAGATGTTTCATGAATAAACGACCACAAGGACTGACAGGCTCACACTCTTCGAATCCATCTCCATTTTCATCTTCATCTTCCTTTGTCTTAATCTTTCTCAAATTATCATAAATTCTTCCATCTTTCTTCACTGCACTGCCTTGCTTTGAATCCTCACCTCCACCTACATGAGAAAGATATCAGAAATCATAAATGTGTAATTTTCCTCCTACCAGTTAAACATGGAGCAGGGAAAACATCATAAAATAGTAGATTTTCAAAACCTGAAAAAAGAGGTACTTGTATAGTAAAGTGCAACCTTGGTAAACTTTAACAACACACAATATACCAAAAAGATCCTAGACATTAGCTATAATATACAAGGAAAAACCCCCCAACGACTTAACAAGTTTTTTTAAACCATGAGGAACATGAATACTCACAACACACAAAGATAATGCATCCATGGAATTAGGATCACTCCCACTAAACAAGCTGAAACGAGTTTAACTACCATTCTTCAAGTCAACAACTATGAATTTTATAGTACAGAAGGATCACAAGCATCACAAGAAATGGGTTATTTTTTTTATGATTCCACTAGTCATATAACAATGCTTATTTTAGCAATGAATAACTTATAAAATGTTTACTTGGGCACTGAAGCAAAGCCATTTTCAGCTTAAATAGAGCACAATAAAGTTGATTTCCGATAAAAAGTAAAAAGCTTGAGACTCAATAAGTTCACAACACTTCTTGAAGACAATGTTATTATGTGCAAATGACATGAGAACTATTAGCATTGCATCAACATGAAATAGGCATATTTTGATGTTATGTGGGTTGCAATCATACGGGGAAATGCAAGAGAAAATCAAGACAACACTGCATGCACTTGCAATTGTGCTTCACCTCATCTTTGTTTATAGTCTTGTCCTTCACTTTTTCCTAGAAAAGATGTAGATTTTTCATCAAAGGCCAAAATTCATTTTTTTGAACCTAGACTCATTCCAAGAAGTTGTGATAGAGGATTATAGATAAAATCGCTCTACTTTGTTACATATTTCTATTAGTGTTGTATTGCATACTTGGAATATGAAGCCCTTTATATTAGTGGCTAGGTGCAAGGCCTAAAGATATTGGAGCCAAAGGAGAGTACAGTTTTCTAGCCATGGTTTGGGCCATCATTTCAACCTATGCATATTATTCCCATATAAAAGAAACTAAAGGGAAGTTCACACTTTTACTTCAAATATTAGATGTCATTTTCTTGGATGAAGCCTCTGATTAATGTTGGCTATAAGAAGCCTATGGACGTAGATGATGTACGCCAACTTGTAGATGTTCATAAGGATGTCCATGTTTACCCTAAATTTAGAAATCAATTAGATGCCAAAGGTAATGGATCATCATTACCAAAGATGTAATTTTTTATTGTTCTTAAGAATGCACTCTTTACAGGATTGTTGATATTGGTAAGTTCTTTTTCATCATATGTAGGTCCCCACTTTATAGATAACTTCATTCAGTGTCGTGTAAAAAAGGAATAGTTTACTAGTGAAGGCATTATTCTAGCTTGTGTATTTCTTCTTGCAAAGTTCCTAGAATCTTTGTCATACTGCCATTATATTTTCATAAATAGTTTTCTAGTGAAGGCATTACTATAGCTTTTTTTTTTTTTATGCAAATCTCCTGGAATCTTTGTTGCAATGACATTGGACTTTCATAGTGTTTAGTTATCCTATGCATATGTATTAGGGAAACACTGACAACTATATTATACAAGAAAGGCTTGATGCTTTCTAGTCAGTCAAGACAAAAGCATACCAGTGGTGAGATAATCAATTACATGAGTGTTGATTCTCAGCATATTGAAGATTTCAATGGGTATGTTCATGACATTTGAGTTGTACCTTTACAAATTCTTCTAGTGATGGTTATTTTATATTAGAACTTGGGATTAGTCTCTCTTGGAGGAGTAGCCACCATAGTGCTAATCATGATGGCAAATTATCCACTAGTGAAAATGCAAGAAAAGTAATAAGAGGATCATGGAAGAAAAAGATGTAAGGATGAAGATACATTAGAGACACTAAGAAATATGAGAATCCTAAAATTCCAAGCATGGGAGTTCATAGCTCTGTTGAAACTTGAAACATTGAGGGGAAAGAATGTAGTTGGTTGAAAAAGTATTTTTATGCACTTTTTGGGGACAATGTTTATCTTTTGGGCACCACCTACATTTGTGTATGTGCTCATTTTTAGTACATGCATGATTGGAAGTAACTAGCTACAATTATAAAATATTAATCCTTATAAAGTACAATCTCATGTTCCATTCCAATGGTAGATGGGCTATGGATTCCATTAATCAAAATGACAGTCAACCATAATGACAAGTAATGCAGAATAATGCCAAATAGGGATATAATTTCTAAAATATACATGCAGTACCACCTAAGATGGGGAGGTGGAAAAAAACTTTTCTATCAAAGAAAAAGAGGACAATTAAGTCTTTAATAAAGAATCACGACTAAATTTTTAGGTGTAAGGACCATGGTTTAATTTCATAAATAAATCATCAGATTATAGAAAATACAGACTAGTGTGTTTATTAAAAAGTTAAGGAAAGTGTTTATCAAAGTTTTTATATTCAGACTCTATTAATACAATATACTCAAAAGGATTTTTTATATATATCCTCCAATGGTGTTTCTATCTATTTACTCTTCTAATATATTCTCTTATATTTCATTTTTGATACAAAAGGAAAGCCATTCATAATTTAGATTCCAATATGCCTCAATAAACTATCTAAATTCATTTATCATAGCTGCTCAACATTATATTTTCCAATGCAAATGATAGAGGAATCCCTAAAATATCTACCTCTAACATTCTGTGAATCTTATTCATTTCCTCAAGGATGGAGTCTCTAGCATTGTTGTTTATAAGTTCCCTAAGAAGTAGCAGGATGACCTTGTTAACCAACTAATGGTAATGGTGATGAAGATTGAGTTACCGAAGAATACAAGCAAGTAGAATGATTTGATTAGTTGTTAGTTTGTCATTGATGTTAAGAAATTGATTTCTGGTCTATATTAAGATGCCATATAAATCAGAGAGGAACTTAAATGCGTAGATAATAAAGATTAGACATAGATAAGGAACTATTGATATAATTGTTTCTTACTTAACATTTGATGTTGTTAAGTCGGTAAAGTAGAGAGGTCAAGTCGGTAAAGAGAACAACCTAGTTAGTGAGCAAGTAAATTATTCGTCGGTTGAGCAGAGAAAAGACAGTCACCGAGCAAAGTTGAAAAATCAGAAAGGATAGCTACCGAGCAAGGTTGGTAATCGAGTGAAGTCAGATACCGAGTGACGATATCCATCAAAGTCACAGAGCATATAACATAGCATGAATAAAGATCAAATACAAGGAGTAGAATGAATCTAATGGAAAGGTACACAAATCAAGAAGTTGCCTAGCATGAAGACAAATTTTGTTTTAAGATTATGGTCATGAAAAGTTAAGTTCAAAATCAGTGATGTAGATTAAGTAGAAAAAGAAATTTTTAAGTTCCAAGAAAAAAATGGCAAGTCACAAGGCACAGTTAACCACTTGACCAAGTTACAAATGCATTGAATCAGCTTATTTGATAATATCAGACGGTTGAGTGTAATTGAGGGAAAACCTAATCAATAGGATTAAGTGGCAAAACAAAGGACAATATATTGATGAGTCTGTATGCTTATAGAAAGTAGCTAGCGAAGTGATAAGTTGAAGAGCTACCAAGCAGAGTAGTGAAAGAGTTGGATAATCAGTCTAGAGGAGAGATTGATGAGTTGATGAGTTGTTTATGCCAGTAAGTTGCAGAGAATGAACAAAGGATCTGATCAAGCAAAGTATAGTTGCAAATTCATAGGTCACATTAGTACATTGTTGCTTACTAACATTTGTAACATAAAATCTCTTAACCGAGTTGATCTAAAAAGTCCTTTTGTAAACCATTGATAAAAGTAGCATTCTAGGATGAATGTTTATGCCCTCTAACTAGGCCATTCATAATAGGGTGAAGATCTTAACATATCTTAGGAAAATCCCCTAACAGGGTCACATTTAACAAATGTGCATTGTAATCTTTAACAAGATTTGCTCTTAACCAAGCATACTTTAGAAGAATATTTCTTTTTATGGGTGACAATTGGCACAGAGGTTTTTCCCAAATTGGGTTTCCTTGTTAAATCTTGTGTTACGTGTGATTCTTGATAAATTTTGAATGTTATTTGTTTAAGTTTTATGCATTTATCAATTTTGTGAAGAGTTTTCAAGTTTCGGTTGTTTCTATATTGTTTGATTCACCGAGTTGAATTAGAGGCTTAGATTCAAAGTATTAAGGCTCAATATTTTTTTATTCACCCCCCCTCTTAGTAAACCATCTTTATTATGGTAAACCAACAATTTATATTAGAGATAGTGCTCCGAGAAGATAAGTATAAAGGTACTTGAGATAAAAGTCTAAAGATGTATAAGAGGGAAGCACTGAACTTGAGTAGGAATAACTTTTCTACATGGAAGAACAGAATGAGGCTTCACATATCTAGTATTGGAGATTATGCACTGGATCATGTTGACAATGAGTACTCACCTCCACTATTTGGTTCTCTAACACTTGAGAAGACAAGAGAAGGACAAGAGCATACACAAGTGATGATAGAGATAACTTCTACTCTCATCGACCTAGAGTTCAATGATTTAGAAGGTTGTACTACTACTAAGAAGATCTGGGATAGGCTTACACTAGTTTTTGGTGGAGATCAACATGTTCAGAAAGCTAAGGCTCAAAGATTAAGATGAAAGTTTGAATCAATGAAAATTAAAGAAGGAGAAAACATTACTGCTTATAGTGCAAGACTAAAGGAGATTTCCATTGCAATAAGAGGTACTGGTGGAACCATTAATGAAGAGATATTACAAGAAAGCTACTTAGAACACTGCTACCTATCTATGCCATCTGTGTGTCTGCTATCAAAGAGCTGAGATCTATGCCATCTGTTTGTCTTCTATCAAAGAGTTGAGATCCATTCCACAGATGCCACAATCGGTAAGATAACTTCTTTTGAGCTAAATGACTTTGATAATAGTTTGTATTCTACTTCTAAGATTGAATCTGCATTCAAATAATCCTTGACTATTGGGAAGTCTAGATATTCTAGATCTAGTGATGGATATGAAAGTAGTGCTAGTGAAGGGTTTCATAGTTGTAAGAGTAAGCTTGAATATCTATATGCTAAAGATGAAAAGAATGAATCTGAATTTTAAGCATTATAGGATAGTAGACTACTGAGAGGTAAAGTAAAGGAGAGAGGTAAGCTGCCTTTGAAATGTTTTTCATGCAACAATATTGGTCACATAGCTTGTAATTCTCCTGAAAATAATGAGAAGAGAGATAACAAAGACAACAACAAGACTGAGAATAGATTTAGAAGATTTAGAGATTTCAAGAACAAAGGAAAGAAAACATGCTACATTGCTAAAGGAGGTTCATCTAATGATGACACTGATGATGATGAAGAAGAATTTTTTTATGTTTCTATTAAAGATGAATCTGATGAAGAGAGGTAAGTTGAAAAAAAGGCCCTAATATCCCAAGTAATTAAAAATTATACTTGGATTGTAGACAGTGGTTGCTCACACCAAATGACTAGTGATACTAACAAATTTATTAATTTGAAAGAGCATAATGGTGGCAATGTTAGATTTGGAAATGATGCCCCATATCCTATGAAAGGAAAAGGTTCTAGATAATTCTACTGAACAATACTAAGTGTGATGATGTCTATTGGGTTGAAGGCTTGAAATACAATTTGTTGAGTGTGGCATAGTTAAACAATATTGGTCACCGACGGGAATTTCAAAACAAGAAGGTTAAAGTATTTGATTAGAAAGGAATTATGATTGCTACTGGAGGTCAATCTAAAGGTAACTTATTCTACCTTGGTACATCCATAAATAGTTTTCTATTTTCTAACATTGAAGATGTATGACTATGGCACAAAAGGCTATGTCATGTTAATTTTGACAACTTAATCAAAGTAAGTAAGAAGAATAGAGTAAGAGGTCTACCAAGTCTAGACAAACCTAAGAATGTAATGTGTAAAGGATGTCAAGTATGTAAGATGATGAAATAGAGCTTTACAAGGAAAACCTATACTACACAAGGTATATTGGAATTGGTACAAATCAACCTATGTGGTCCTATGAGAACACAAAGCTACTATGGAGATAGATACTTTATATTATTTGTTGATGATTATTCTAGAATGATGTCAGTTATATTTTTAAAAGAAAAATCTGATGTATTTCAAATGTTTAAGAAGTATAAGGCTAGATTTGAAAAATAAATAAGGAGACAGATGAAATGTTTGAGATCTGACAGAGGTGGACATTTTACATTTGATCAATTTACATTATTTTGCATTGAACATGGTATAAAGAGGCAAATGTCTGCACCATGAATACCACTACAAAATGGTATAGTTGAAAGGAGAAATAGATCCATTATGGATTGTGTAAGAACACTAATGATTCAGAATGGGATTTCTCAAACCTTCTGGAGAGAATCAGTCAACATTGTTGCTTATACACTTAACTGAGTTCAACTGAAGAAGGAAATAAAAAAACCACCTTATGAGATCTGGTATGGACAAAAAATGAATGTAAGTTACTTCAAAGTATTTGGAAATAGGTGTTATATTCTTAAACATGCAAGAGATGGAAAGTTTGACTCTAAAGGAAATGAAGGAATATTTTGGGATATTCTACTAAAAGAAAAGCCTACAAATGTTTGAATAATAGTACTAACAATATTGTAGAAAGAGCAAATGTGAGGATTGATGAAATTGTAGAAAAGAATGATGAAGCTAGCAAGAAGGAACCCTAGGATTATCATAGATTTGTCTATGTACAAACTGAGATTCCCGAAACCCTATCGAAAGAAAAAACCAAAGAAGAAGATGAGCAGAGAGAGATTACACTGAATGATGGAAATGAAGAGATACAAATGGATACCAAGCCTATATTGGCAAAGTATGTAAAGAGACACCACTCACCGAGAAAAATCATTGGAGATAAGATTGTTGGAGTTCAAACAAGAAGAAAGGTAAGAGAAAACATATGTTTAATAACTTAACTTGAACCGAGGAAAGTAAAAGATGCTTTAGAAAGTGAAGATTGGATGAAAGAAATGAAGGAAGATATAGATCAAATTCAAAAGAATAATACATGAAATTTGGTACCGAGACCAAAAGATAATAATGTAATTGGTATGAAGTGGATTTTCTTAAATATATTGAATGAGCATGGTAATGTAATAAAAAATATAGCAAGATTAGTTTGCAAGGGGTATGCACAAGAATAAGGAATTGATTATATAGTGAAAATTTTGCACCTATTTATAGATTAGAGGGAGTAAGGATTCTACTAGAATGTACGGCTTATAAGGTATTCAAAGTTGATCAAATGGACGTAAAGTCTGCATTTCTCAATAATATCCTTGAAGAAGGATATATTGAACAAGCTGAAGGATTTGCTGAGAACACTAATCGAGACATGGTATGAAAATTGCACAAAGAACTATATGGCTTGAAACAAGTACCCCGAGCATGGTATGATAGATTGCATTCATATCTAATCAAAAGAGGATTTCAAAGAACTAGTTACAACAACAATGTGTATCTGAAATGTGATAGTAATAACAAGTTTTTAATTGCTGAGATATTTGTTGATGATATTATCTTTGGAGGAAATGACACATTGTGTAGATCTTTTTCTCATTAGACGAGGAAGGATTTTGAAATATCTATGATTGGAGAGATTAAGTTATTTCTTGGACTTCAAATTCAATAGGTAAAGGATGTGATTTATATTACATAGGAAAAAAATATATAAAGGAGATCCTAAAGACCTTTGGTATGGGTGACTCAAAAGTGGTTGAAACACCAATGGTCACTAGATGCAAGTTATCTAAAGAGGATGAGTAACATGAATTCAATGAGACAATCTATCGAGCCATGATTGGTAAGTTGCAATATGTAGTGCACATCAGACCTAATATTTCTCATGGTGTAGGAAATGTTGCAAGTTTTTCTTCTGATCTAAAGGAAACACATATGTCTCCAGTTAAGACAATTTTTAGATATCTAAAAGGCACTGAAGATTTCAGCCTACTATACAATAAAGGAGGAGACTTTGACTTGAAATTCTATACTGATTGTGATTGGGCTGGAAACATTGATGAAAAAAAGAGTACAAGTGGAGGACCATTCTTTTTAGGAGAAAGACTAGTTACATGGCTAAGCAAGAAAAAAATTTGTATATCACAGTCTACTGTCAAGGATGGGTATGTTTCTACAGCTATGAATTGTGCCAATATTGTATGGATCAAATAGTTACTAGAAGGTATGCAAGAAGAGATCACTGAACCATACACTATTTATTGTGACAATACAAATGCAATAGACATATCAAAGAAACTGGTAATGCACTCAAAGACCAAGCACATATCTATCAAGTATCACTACTTGATAGAGAAAGTACAAGAAAAGCTTGTAATTTTGGAGTATGTGCATTCAAAAGAGTAACTCACTGACATATTCACCAAGCCACTACCAAAGGATGATTTTGTTAGAATTCATATAATTCAACCACCAAGATCCACTGCATGCAAAATAACCTGTTACAAAAGAAAATCTTGGAGACAAGAATGTTCTGAAAGACAAAATGTTCATTTAGAGAGGGAATTAAAAAATACAAAGAGATCAATCCTTATAAAGGAGATCGAACACCAAGAAGGTGGAGAAACCTAGGTTGCATGAATAATTAATAAAGAATTAATTATTAAATGCCTATAGTTTAGCTTAAGTGAACAAGAGATAAAAAGGTGACCTAAACAATTAAATCAATAATGATTTAATTAATAAGTGAACATAGAAATGCCTTTTTACTATAACACCCCCCCTTAAAATAATCTTAGGGAGAAGCTGAAAACCTAGAAACAACTACTGAAAGAAGTAAATTTGGGTCCCGACAACAAGGTCTGCTCAAGTACCCAATCAAAACCAAATCTGTGTAAAGTGGAGAAATAGAGAAAACCACATGGGAAAAACTCTACTCCAAAAAGAGATGGAAAAAGCATGCTAAAAAATAATGGCTCAAGAGACTCTCTCAAAACCATAAGTAAAACCAAACCCCCATGAGAGAGGATCGAGGCTCCAAAGCCCCCCAGAATGATAAAACCCCTGTGTCAATGATCAAACCAATGTGTCTCCACTACGGAAGAAAAAAATGCGTTGGACGAAGAAGGGGAAAACCCTGAATATGAGGAGAAATTGGAAGGCCTAGCTGATGCTCAAAATAGAATGCATGAGACTCCTGTAATGAAATCTCCAGTGAAGGTGGGAAAATAGATGTGCTGAATCTATCATCTGAGAGGAGATGAATATCCTCTAATATTTTCTCAACAACTTCACTACGTGGCTTGATGCATGGAGCGATAATGTCTAGGAAAGATGAAGAGGAATCTTGATGAACAGATGTAAACTCAACATGAGGTGGAGGTGTAGAAGTCAGAACACTAATCTCAGGAACTAAACATAAGTTCAAGTGACCCGACTTCACCTTAATAGGCTCTTGTGAAAAAGGAGAGCTATTCTCTGACAGTGGAGATGGTGGACCAAAATGAGAGAAGGAGTACAAGAGGGAAGAATGATCAACTGTCCCTATAAAAATAATATTGCATGTCTCACTGTCTCTAATGTGTATTGAATCTGGAGTAAACTCAACTGCCTTCCCTATCCCACTGTGAGTAATCTGATAGATAGAGAGAGGGTTAGAGGAAAAATATGGAGCACATAGTACATCATGGAATGTACCATCATTAATGTCAATAGAACCTTTCCCACATATATTCATAACATTGTTATTTCCCATCAAAATGTGTGGAGTAGTAGAAGCCACAAAAGAAGAGAATAAACCCTAAGAAGATGCCATATGGTGTGAAGCACCTGAATCTAGTAGCCATCTAGAAGAGGGAGGTATAGTGGTTGTACATAATGCATGACCCTTTACTATGTCCTTTCTATCTGTCTTAAGTGATGATGAAGAAGAAGACCCGTCAGAAGTAGAAGAAGAAGGAATATCAATTTATCTCTTTTGAAGAAGAGCCTACAAATTAGAAATTTTCTTTGCATATCCATCTATCTTATTCTCATAACAACAAGACTCATCATGAGTGCCCTTTTTAGAATTAGCACACTTAGGTCTTTATGTCTTCATTTTTTCCCCTTAGGAGAGGGTGAGACAAAGGAGTAGTGAGAAGTGGAATCCTTCTTAGAATCTGTGGTTGATGACTTCTTTTTCTTCTCCTACTTCCCTGAAAATGGGTGAGCTACCAATGCATGGTTTTGTAATCCTGTGAGAGAATCAAGCTGAAATAGCTTTGCCTTCTCACAACTTAAATGATCATAGAATGTAATAAATGTAGGCATGGTAAATTGCGGGCCTAAAGCATCCATGGTGGAATGGAAGGTAGAAGAAAAAATATGAAAGGGACCACTAAGATTAGAAAGAATCAAGTATATGCACTTTGTATCTATCTTATTCAGATTGTCACAACCCTATAAGATAGATCTGATAAATTTGAATTTCATCAAGAAATCCCGTCTATAAGGAAATGAGTGAGGACCCATAGAAGTCAATTCTGAAACTTCTCCCATGCAGCAAGAGGAGTATCACAATCATCAAGATGAAAGAGAAAAGTGTCTGAAACATGCAACAAAATTGCACCCATAGCCTCATCCATGTTTTTCCTTTGTTGCATGAGTTCATAAGGATGAGTCAAAATTGGTTGAATGGAATCCAAATAGGACCATAGCCCGCATGAACGGAGAAGTCTAGACATACGGGGTTTCGATAAATGGAAATTATGAGGAGTGAGAAGCTCAAATCTTGTTGAATCTTCCATTGGACAAAAAGGAGAGACAAGTAATAAAAAATTCAAAAGAATGGGTAAAAGACCTGATTAATTTCTTCAAAAATAAGTCTCAGATCTGAAGATATCTCATCAAGAGATATCAGACACTTGTTCATGAGCAAAAAATGGAGTATGTATGCTCATTATAGAGGCTAAGAAGCGCTGAAAAGAAGGGCTCTCTTTGACTGAAAAAAAATCTATTTAAAAAAAATCTTGAAATGAAACCCCTTCCACAATCTTCATCTCGGAAATAGCTTTCCAATGTTATCTCGTTTGAAAAAAATGGTCTTCATTTGCTCAAGTTATGAGAAAAACACCAAAGCTTGCTCCAAAACAAGAAGAGAACCAAGAAACCCAAATAGCCATACAAAAAAATGAGGCAACATGAAAATTAATGCGACGTGAAAAATGAGTCTTTTTTTGCCTCAAAAAATGTACCAAGGTCGTGCATGCAAAAAAGAGGGCCCAGATTTCAACTGTGTCCAAATTGGACATGCCTTATATGAAAATAGGGGTTTTGGGGCATTTCAGACACAACCCAGATGTCAGTTTTTGCTCAAAGTTCTTCAAAAAATGAATCCTCCCAAAAGCCACTAAAAATCTGAGAGAAAAAACTTGAAACCCTTAGAGCTCCAAAAACTTCAAAAACTCAATAACAGGCTGGAAGAGCAAGGCTCTGATACCATGTTAGAATTCATAGTATTCAACCACCAATATCCACTACATGCAAATTAACCTTTTACAAAAGAAAATCTTGGAGATAACAATGCTCTGAAAGACAAAATGTTCATTCAGAGAGGGAATTAAAAAATACAAAGAGATCAATCCTTATAAAGGAGATCGAACACCAAGAAGGTGGAGAAACCTGGGTTGCATGAATAATTAATAATTAATTAATTATTAAATGCCTAAAGTTTAACTTAAGTGAACAAGAGATAAAAAGGTGACTTAAACAATTAAATCAATAATGATTTAATTAATAAGTGAATACAAAAATACATTTTTACTCTAACAAATTTTGAGTATCAGAGGCAAACTAAGGGTCCTACCCCTATCCAACATTTATTAAATGCAAGAGGCATGTTGCATCAATTCTAGAATACATTATAATATCTAAATTTTGAGTTGATAAAGAGTGATCACACTTCAAGTGATGCCTGAAGTTGTGAAATTAATTATGTATGCAAAAAAAAAATGAGCGCATGCAACATATGATTCATTACCTAAACAATATTTTTGGAGTATGGATCTTTGGCATTATTTTCAAAGAGGGAGAAGTATCTAATTGATGACTCCACAAGAGAAAGATAAGCACAAGGGAGAAGTAAGTACACAAAAGAAGCAAATGATGAATACAATTAAAGGAGACTACATGAAAGAGGGAGAATGTAACAGAGGGAAAAGAGGAAGAAAAAGCTAAGAGGGAGAAGAGATAGTGCAAAGAGATCAGAGTAAACCATCATCAATTGATAGTGTTGCCATCAATGCCAAAGAGGGAGATTGTTAACCGACTGATGGTAATGGTGATGAAGACTGAGTTACAAAAGAATACAAGCAAGTAGAATTTTTAGATCAGTTTTTTCACTAATATCAAGAAATTAATTTATGGTTTATATTAAGATGCCATATCAATTAGAGAGGAACTTAATTGGGAAAATAATAAAGATTAAGCAATGATAAGGAACTATTGATATAATTGTTTCTTAGTTAAAATTTGATGTTGTTAAGTCGGTAAAGCAGAAAGGCCAAGTCGGTAAAGGGAACAACCTAGTTACGGAGCAAGTAAAGTGTTTGTCAATCTAGCAGAGAAAACACAGTCACTAAGAAAATTTGACAATCGAGCAACGTTAGTTACCAAGCAAGGTTAGTTACCGAGAAAGGTTGGTAACCAAGAAAAGTCAGATACCGAGTGAAGATATTCATCAAGGTCACTGCATATGGAACAAAGCATGAACACAAATTGAATACAAGGAGAAAAATAATTATAATTGTTACCCAAATTTTTACATCCTGTGCAATTTGGCCTTGTCTGTGTTTTCCCTCCCAAAAATGGCTAAGCCTTTTCAAAAAAGTTTTACTCCTGTCTCATTGCACAGTCGCGGTGGAATTATGTTTAAGTCATTAAGTTGCGCGAGTGCGCGACGAGCTGCCAATCGCAGTCATCGCACAATCGCAATCTATTCCTGCATAAGTCCAATCCGTCCCCGACTGAGCGACGAGCTGAGGAAATTTGTTATCGCACAACCGCGAGCTATTCAGGTTAGGTCGTTCTAGTCATGCGACCGAGCGGGTCTTTTTTTTTAAGCCTCATCGTGCAGTCGTGATGTTTATTCCATGTAGGGTCTTGTGTTCACGAGTCAGCGACGAGTAAAGAATATATATGTCGCACACCCGCAGAAGTTATGTTCAAGTAATGTTGTCAGCCGCGGGTCTGCGACGAGCTGAAAGAACAAGTGGTCGCGCAATCGCCGAGCAGTTCAGGTAAAGAAAAAAGAGCTCACGGGTGAGCGACCAAAGGAACAGAGGAACTCATCGCGCAGTCGCGGATCAAATTTGAGGTATGGAGAGCAGTGCGCGAGTTGGAAATGAGTTGTTTCGGGAGGTCATCGCGCAGTCGCGATGTCTTTAGAAATCAATGTTGCAAGACCGTGACCGAGCGACCGTAGTAAAAGATGGAGCTCGTCGCGCACTCGCAAGTGTTTTAAAATGATATGGTGCTGGCTCGCGAGTGAGCGACGAGCTCGAATGGGAATGCATCGCGTAGTCGCGCTAACGGTTTCAACAGGCCAAAAGGGTCCACGACCGAGCGACCAAAGGAGGTGAAATGCTCATCGCTCAATCGCCGATGTTTCTAGGACATTAGAGATCAGCTCGTGACTGAGCGATTGATAAAAGAAAATGCCTCATCGCGCAGTCGCCGAGCAATCAAATAGAAGAAGAAATGGCTCGCGAGTGCGCAACCAAATGAAAAGTAGTACTCATCGCTCAATCGCTGCAGTTATCAAGTGAAAGAGAAAGGGGTTGCGGCAGTGCGACTGAGGAAGAAAGTGGCTCGTCGCTCGGTCGCCGATCGAAAAGGAGAAATAGAAAGAAGCTCGCGAGCGTGCGACGAGCAGAAAGTGGGCTCGTCGCGTACTCACTGAGT
>MU223292.1:1150484-1219213 GCA_018584345.1 Thuja plicata
ATCTCCTCTTCAAGTGTACCTCCAACTCCTCGTATAGCATTGACTACTTCTTTGATTCTTGTGTTGTACTGTGTGATGTTTTCTCCTTCTTTCATTCTGAGATCATCAAACTTTCCTCTAAGGATTTATGCCTTGGCTCTTAGAACATTTGTATCACCTCCATGTACAAGCTTCAGTTTGTCCCACATCTTCTTTGCAATTTTGCAGTCTTTGACATCTTCAAATTCAGCACCAGAGGGTGAGTAAGAAAGCTCTATAACCATGTAGTTGTGCTCATTCTTCTCTCTCAATTGATCTAGTATTGATGCTCTTGTGGGAAACACATATTTAGTATCTAGTTATTGAGTAACAAAATTACCAATACCTGATAGGTGGAGTCTTATCCTGCTTTTCCATGAAGCAAAATTATCCTTGTTCAACTTGGGCACATATTGTCTATTCATCTTGTGATCATGACTTAGGTCTTGAAACCTTCCTTTCTAAGCACACAAGCTCTGATACCAATTGTTAGTAATAACTGAGAGGGGGGGGGTGAATTAGTGGCCTCAAAAATTTATCCCTCAAACTTAACCACTAATCAATAAACCTCAAATTATTATGTCCCTATAAGATGCATGCCATGAAATACTAATAATGATTAACTGTCTGTCAGTTTTCTCTGTCAATCCTTATTCTTTCTTGATTACTAATAAGCAGTATAACTATTTACCAAAATTCAGTAAATAAGTAGAGTATACTGATCAATCTAGAGTTAGCTATGTAAGATGCAAGATAGTAAAGAAATGAATCATACAACATAACACATGAATTTTTAACATGGAAACCCTGTTAAGGGAAAAACCACTCAAACCGGTACCCCAAATTTTCACTCTTCTAAAGTGAGCCCTGTTAGGAGCCAACCCTGTTAAAGGTTACAAACACACTATTAAGTGCGACCTTGTTAGAGGATTTTATACATAGAGGTTGTCACTTAGTATCGAGCATCTATTGCTACCATCCCTGAATTAGCCTCCATCTTAGACTGTCAATAGGTATCGGGAAAGTCCAATGCTACTTCCATTAATCAAGATTTTTGGCACTCCTTGAGATGTACCTCAATATATAGAAGACTGTTAAGTCCTACTTGGTTAAGAGACTTGATGCTTCATTGGTTAAAGTGAAACACTATGACCTATTCATATTGCAAATTTGAATTGCATATTTTCAAATATATTTAAGTACATTACCTCTTTGACTAATGTATCAATTCAATCCTTTGTGCTCCACTCCTTCAACTCTATGATACTGTGCTCAATGTTCATCAGTGTCTACAGAATTCCTTAGCTCTTCCTTTAGCTTGTTTGATCAGCACTACATGAAGTTTCTCTTTATCAGTTTCTCTTCAACAGCCTCTTTTTATTCACTCCCCTTAATCCCATACGTAAATGAATTAAGCTTGTCTCTTATATAGACATATTGATTCTTGATTCTTGATTGTTGGCGTGATAAACAATCTAGCCAATTAGATTTAAAGCATAACTCCTGATTTGTCTCATAGATATCTTCTTGCCAAATATAAAAATCATCTTTAAATCAATCACTTATCTCTGGTCGAATAAAACAAAGTAGACAACCAGTTAAGTCTATTTTTAGCTCTGTCAGCTAGATATTTTGTCATTTTCTAAACTCTCGGTTCTATCGGTCACCACTGCAGTTAGTCATTGGTGACAACTGACTAATCTGTCGGTGAGATTCTAGTTATCTTCATGATCTCTATCCATCAGGAATCATTGGAATTTTACTCGTCGGGAAACTCTATATCTTTGGTCGTCGGGCAACCTTCTGACTTTGCTCGTCGGGCAGTCTGTAGTTTGCTTTGTCAGGCAACACTATGTCTTTGATCATAGGGTATCACTATGACTGTTCTTTTTTGCTCTGTCCGTCAGTGTGCACTTCATTGCTGCTGTGTGTCACTTAGTGAATAATTGACTTTTATGCATTGCTGAGAGCATAACCTTGGTTCCTTTGATTCTCTGAAGTCTTTGGCATTATGTACATGACCGTACAAATTATATTAAGTTGACATCAATAACAATACAATACATTAACTAATTTAATGCCTTGCATGATCATTAATTTAACATCTTCAAACATTCAATCAGTTACATGTCATCATATCCTTGCGCATACACCTCTGGCAGTTCAATTAGACATCGTTGTCATAGATTATCAATCGAACCTAGGGGTAATGGTTATTGCAGAAAATAGGAAAGTCTTTAATTAGCTCCTGTTACCAGGGACTAAAAAAAACTTTCTGAAATATCTGCAAGTGAATGTTGCAATATAAAATAAACACAAAAGAGGTAACCCAAACACGCCTTCATCCTATCTGGTTATCCAAACCTTCTACCAACAAGGTAATTTGAAATCTATGATAAAAACAAAATTTGAGCGGATGTGCCAAAATTTTACCTATAGAGATGATTTCTGGCATTATATTAGTAGTGGCAATCAAACAAATTCTATCTAATTCTGAACTTTGATAAGAACGTTTATTGTACATGATTTCTTAAATAAGAAATAAAAAAAAGTCATTCCCTACAGCCACAATAGTAATAAGTTGAATATATGTAATAGTCACAGACTTGTGAGCTCCATATATAACTGAAGGTGTGGCTCAAGATGCAAGAAAATATGAAATCATAAAATTGAAAAGGAGTCTAGCTCAATTAGAGAAAACCCAATGTGGGTAAACCGTAAACATAGAAATAAAACCATAGAGACCTTTGTATCTACAAAATCAATGCTTCTTGATGCAAAATCCCTGATGAATGATGAAGATTCAATCATCCTAAATAGAAACAACATTCAGACATTGAATCCCTCTTCAAGAGATGAACATGGAAGGAAAAAAATCTTTAAAATGGGCTATAATAAAGTGCCCGAATTACAGGCCTGATAATAGAGAACATGAAATGGAAAAAGAGCTCTACCAAAACCTAAGTGTACCTTTAAATGAAGAGAGGACCAAACCCTCAACATGTAAAATTCTACATAAAATATAGGGTTTATCTAAGATGAGAGAATTTGGCTCTTATTCACAAAGTGTATAGGAGTGTCCTCTGTTAATTGAAGGATTCAAGGCTTCAAATGTTTATTGATTTTGGATTATTGGCCACTGCTACTTTTGTCAAACAGTGCCAGACTAGTTAATCATGTTTCATGCTTACTCTCCTCTCTATCCAGTGGGAAAACAAAAAACAAAATTTTAGAGAAATATTAGGCCGGCCTTAAACATCACACACTAAGGAAAAAATTAAGCTTGCAAAAAGTAAGTCAACTTTGACTATTTAACACTTTTTGCTTAGGAATCAATCATTAGTATGCGATGTTTATAGTCGGGGGAAATATTAGGGCCTTCAAGCTACTATATTTGTGGGCTACCATATATAAGGCATGTGAACCATTCTGCACAATGGCACCTAACCACAAGCAAACACGTACATAGTGAAGAACTGAAATCATCTGCTCACATTTTCTTTCAAATATTGGATAAAGATAAAGAAAAGACTACTAGGAAAAGTGTTGGTAGCTAATCGGAAAAATGAAACCATAAACTTAGAATTTAACTTTAATACGTAAATTACCTCATATCATAGCTTAAGAAAATATTGCACAATTTCCAAAGAACAATTTAATGTTGGAAGTGCTATCAAAAATATTAGTCTACTGCCTTAATGGCTGGTACTAATAATAACAAGTGAAAGTTTTAAAAAGAACTATAGCAACAAAAACAAGCTGATTTACAGAAAACTTAGAAATAGTTATGGCTTCAAGAAAACATTCCATCATTAACATAATTCTCAAATTTCCAATGACCAAGAGAATGTGGCAGTTGTACCTTCTCTACACTGATGTTTAATGTACTTTGGTGTGGGGTCTACTTGAGAATTTTACAACTCAATAAAAAAAATTCATTTCCTCTTCTTACATAATTTTTATTTACCTATTATAATCCCTCTGCAATCTAAATTCATTTATAATTAAGCATGTACAGTCACTTAATTACTCTAAATCAACTTATTAAAAAATTCCAAACTGCAAGATTGAAAGAATAAAATGCTTGAATTGTGAAGGCTTGTATTCGTAATTGAGGCTGATTATATGCTAGATAGTAGACATCAAAATAACCTTGAACATTACACTCTCACATTTATGGTTATCCAGAACACTGAATTCATGTCTGATCAAGATAATACATGGTTCAAAATCTCCACTAACATTTTTTTAATCATACACTAGTATACATCTAAAGTAAAGGGGATATCTAGTGAGTCACCATAAATATCTAGATTTACAACTGATGGCCTAGTGGTGGAGAACTTATACTCTTGAAAAGAGAGGTCACAAGCTCAAATCCCACTGGGGGGTAGGGTATGTACACCTCATTTGTAGCACAGTTAGGTGCCTCCCGCAAGGAGTTTGAGATAGTCCCATATTGTTGTCACCATATGTAGACCAAAAAACATATGGCTGGTATCGTGGACTATAAAAGATGTTTTCCTTTCTTTTTTATATTACAAAAAATAGTGGATAGCCTCCATGTGATAAAGTAATAAAGGGTGGATTAGAAAAATATCAAATGTCCCTCAATGTCAAAAATTTATGGCTTCGTGCGCCTGCATATTTTACTAAACAACTCATGAAAAGCAAATGTAAATATCTTCAAAGCGAATGGATTAGAATAATAGCTTGCTTGTTGAGTTACGTGAAACATTTTTCCATGTGAACCATGGGACAAGCTAGGTAGTAGGATTGAGGAACATCCTACTTAGAGCGCACATTGTTATTGGTTTGAATAGTGTGCAGAAAAAAGGTATAAATAGGAGATGCCATACTTGAACTTCTGCAAGGTAGAAATATGGCATCTCGTATGAAGATAATATGTTATATTATGTTGGGGCTTATCTTTGCATCCATCGTGCTTGAGGCTATGAAGATGGAAGCGCGTGGTGGTGGTGGTGGTGGAGGACATGGCGGAGGAGGAGGTGGACAAGGTGGTGGTGGTCCAGGGCATGGTGGTGGTTGCGGAGAAGGAGGCGGAGGATGTTGACTTATTGATATGGATGGTCCTCTAGGACGTGGTGGTGGGCACGGTGGAGGTGGTCAGGGACATGGAGGTGGAGATCATGGAGGCGGTCCTCCTAACCATGGCAACTAAGAGTGGTAACTAAGAGTGTGGGGGCTCTGGTTAGGTATGGACCGACATCAAAAATAGTTTAGATAGAGTATCAAATAAGAATAATAAAAATAAATCTGATTTCGGTCACCAGTTGCTCAATTGCTTCATAGTGATGTACCTTTGTATGTGTGTTTTACATAAGTTTAAGAGCATTTGTGGTATTTAACTGTCAAAAATCTCTGGTTGTATTTGCTTTTAAGGTTTCTATAAGGGTATCATACAAGAGTTTCAATATATAAAGTATCAAATGTTTGACAAGAGTAGGGTAAGGGTTTCATCTTATGAGGGGGGTTTCAGAATCTATTTTTATAGAGTTTGACGTCCCATGAAGTTATAAAAAGATTGCTAAAAGATTCATTTGAATATTTTCTTAAAAGTAGCATTCCCTACTTCTTAGGGCTAAACATTTTAGTGGGTAGAAAAGGTGGGGGGCTATAAATTGCCCCACCTACTTAGACTTTTTCATACCACTTGTCAATCACATGAAATTTTTTAATTCTAATTAACATTTTTTTCTATTATTTATTTATTTATTTAGTCACATGAATTGATAACACTATATAAAAGATTTGATGAGACCGCCAACTTTCATTAATTGTGGACCTTAAACTTTTAAGCATGAACTCAACTAAAAAATTCATGGGATCCCCCACTATAAAATATGTTTTATAAAATCTCAGCTCCACCCACTGAAATTTTTTAGTAAGCCCCCTTCTATGGAACTGCACACTAATTATATATCAGTAATAGATTTCAATTAAGTTTTGAATTCCTTATATAATTGTTCAAGAGGATTAAAAATATGTGTTAAACTAAAGAGAAATCTGACTATATAGACTATGTCTAGAAAAGAAGAATTGAGTTGCGAGGATCAAGTATAACTGAAATTAAATTCCAAAATCACCAAAATGGGGCCTAATAAAGCATCTAATTATAGCTGCTAACTTTTTATGATGATACATTTAGCCCTCACTTTAGCAGGAGTATGAGAAGATCTCATGCTTCGAGTAAAGTAGACCAATGCATATGAACAATCTTATAAAGGTCAAGTATACAAAGAAAAATCAAGCCCCCAAGTGACTTAATTTCTCATCAAATCCAAAACTGAGAGAGAGAGAGAGAGAGAGAGAGAGAGAGAGAGAGAGAGAGAGAGAGAGAGAGAGATGTGGNAAAACAGAGAGAGAGAGAGAGAGAGAGAGAGAGAGAGAGAGAGAGAGAGAGAGAGAGAGAGAGTTGTGGAAAAAGATGACATTGATAGTTTAGCAAGTTGTGTTATTCTAGTCAACCCATCGAAACAAAGTGGATTAGTCCTTAAGGAAAGCATTGTCTTTGTTAAGGGATCCAAAAAAGGAAGATCAATACTAAGGAAAGCATTATCTCCAAAGGATATAGTAAAGGAGTATCAATCTGAGGATCCACTGAGTAATGCATAGGGGCATGATAATGTAAATATGACCATCAGGAAAGCCTTAGCCATCTGCATAAGAGATTGCATCAAATCCTTGTGTATGTACAAATGTGAAACAATGATAAAAGTGTATGCCCCCATGTTAAAGGGATTGACAATATCTTAACAGGAGCAATGGCTTTAACTGAGCATACATGCACCCATAAGAGATGTTTCCACTATGAGATGCCACCAAAAAAGGAAAAACTAAGAGAAATGAAATACATAAAAATAGAAAGAACAAAAGGTATCTACCAACTCAAGAGTCAATATGATCATATGATAAGCCATGTATATTAGAATTATATAAAAATGAAATGTCATCATTCCCCAAAGATGGTAGAACTACAAGCACAATGGAGAAGAGAATGCAAGATACATGAAAAAGAGCCTTTTTAGGCCAGCATCACAAAGACAAAAAATAATAGGTAGATACCATTTTGCGTCATCACTAAGAAAAAAATACAAATACACATTTACAAACAAAATCACATGCAAAACAATACATTTAACAACATATATAAGAAGTGAGCTACAAATAGAGGAATGACACAAGTCAATTCCTTTATCACCTTACACAAAAAGGAGCAACAAGGGTCATCTAAATAAATATTTAAAAAACATATAACAAGTACTACATTATGAGGGAGGCACATTACAACAAGAAAATACATAGGATCCACCTTATAAGAGGAGCTAATCAAGCATAGCATCAACCCCCACCCCTCCAATCTCACTGTTTAGTGTTTAGGAAAGGTGTGAAACATGGAAGAGGAGAAACATTAAGCATGGTAGATGGAACAAAAGCCAGTTCCATATAAGGACCATGCTCTAAGTGTTGAATAGGCTGAATAACTGAGAGGGGGTAGAATCAGTTATTCCCACACACTTTATAAAAGTTTTACTTTGTTGGTAAACTCATAAAAAAAAAGAATATCAACTTGTTATCTATCGGTTAACCACATTAACCATTCATAATAGATATGAACATGAAATCACAGAACCACCGACACAAATAACACCAAGATTTACATGGAAACCCAAACTAGGAAAAACTACGGAGTATCTAATTATGATGAAATTCAATAATTTGGTTAAGGTAATTTTTACAAAAGATCACTGTCAATTTAGGTCATTGCAGGTTGGATCACTACAAGTTGGCTCACTGTCAGTCAGGCTAACTACCCTTACAAATGAATATGGCTAACTAACAATATAAATATTAGTGACAAAAGATGAAAAAAATTGATAGAATTGCATCTAGCTATGCATGAAAAATTTCAACAATTAAGATTTGTTACTGTTACCACTAGTAGATCTGAAGATTGATCTTCTCTTTGTATGTTACTAGTTGATCCACTATAACTCATTATAGAAGCCATGTCTTGATCTTCAATAAAATATCTCACAAAATTCTTCTGACATACAATAATTTCCATAGGTTCACACTATTTCTCCTTCGATAACTTGCACTATTTGCACCACACCATCACATGGCATCCATCTCATAGACTAACTATAGTTCGTACATAATATTTTACATTACACGTTACATTTACCAACACTATTGAAATGCATTAACCAAGAGCATGTCTTGATTACCAAAACATCTGAACCAACCAATAAGTGAAAAAGATAGAGCAGGTTCAGATAATCATACAAAAACCAAATTGATGAACAATGATGAACTATAACTGATTGAATGTTTGAAGATGATAATTTGATGATCACCGAGCTGCAAAAGTGAATGCAACACTTTAAATCAGATAATGTATTGTATTATCATTAATGTCAACTTGATATGGTTTGATTGTTCATACACATATTGTAATAACCCTTAAGATCTAAAGAGACAAAGTTTATGTGGTCGGTAAAATATAAAAATTCTATATACACTGAGTGACAGTGAACAATGAAAATTTCACAATGTATACCAAGCAAGTGTTACCGAGAAAAAGCTAATAACCGAGCATAACTAGAGTTGATGACCGAGCATAACTAGAGTTAAAGAATGACAAAATTTCTTAGCTGAAAAAGCTACAATTTAGGGAATGACTGTTTGATTGTTTTATTATCAACGATCAGTTAAACTAAAGCAAGGAAGGAGATTTAAAGCATTTTATATTCATAGTTATCAAGGAGAGATTTACAAAATAAAACAAAAGGAGAGCTTTACGGGATAAAGCAAATCATGGCAAATTTTACGGATCAAGGAGAGATCTATGACAAAAACAAGAAGATTGAGCGGCTAATCATGTCTATATAAAGAGACAAGGAATTCATTATCAAAAAGAGGAATGTTGAATATATTTTGTGTGAAGATAGAACTCTTCATGTAGATATGATCATACACATTGAAGAGCAAAGCCAAGGAGTTTTGCAGACACCGAGAAACAAAGGACAGAGTATTCACCGAACAAAATAATGAAAGAAAGAAAAGGAATTGAAGTGTATATTGATAAGAGAGGTATTATCGGACTAACAATAGATTTCAATATTTGCAAATCAAAGTTGTATTTTTTAACAGATCATTTACTGTATTAGTTTAACCATTGATTCAGAAAATATCTTAGCCGAGTGGGATTTAATTGTCCATATTGTATTGAGATACTCAAGAGTATCAAAAGGTTTTCTTGTTGACAGCATAGTGAGTGCTAGGTCAAAAGACAAACTGTTGGTTTTAAATCCTCTAACAAGGTCGCACTTAACAGTGTGTATTGTAACCTTTAATAGGGTTGGCTCTTCATCGAGCTCAGTTGAGAAGAGTGAAAATATTTTAGGTTACTTGTCCTAGGTGGTTTTTCCTATATTGGGTTTCCATGTTAAAATATATGTGTCAAATGTGTAGATGTTTCATTGCATTGATATTTTGTTTTACACATTATTAAAACTGGATTGGTCAATTAACACTAAGTTTATTTGTTGCTACTCGGTAAAGTCCAGAAAAGAAAAATAGTATATCATACCAAGCAATTTACATTTGTTAAGATTATTTATGGCATACATCTTGAGGAAATTGGGACTGTAAGATAACTAAAGATATTATATTGGATAGATAAGTTTTTGGTTGGATATTTTGGAATAATTTTTAAAGGCCACTGATTCACCCNTCCCCCCCCCCCCCCCCTAGTTATTCTAACAATTGGTATCATAGCTTTGGTGCTTGGAAGAAAATTTTAAAGGGAATTAAGCTAAAGATCAAAAGAAGAGTAAAAGGAGTGTGCCTAAGTTGAACAAGGACAACTTTGCATCATGGAAAAGAAGGATAAGACTTCATCTATCTAGTATTGGAAATGATGTTACACAATAATTGGATACTGAATATGTTGCACCTACTGGACCTCTGACTGATGATCAATTAAGAGAGAATCATGAACACAATTCTATGATGATAGAACTTTCTTCACTAACCGATGTTGAATTTGAAGATGTGAAATTATGCACCTCTGCAAAGCAAATGTGGGAAAAACTCAAGCTAGTACATGGAGGAGATGCCAATGTGCTAAGAGCTAAAGCTGAAATCATAAGAGGAAATTTTGATGACCTAAGAATGAAAGGAGAGAAAATCACTCATTATAGTGTCAGAATCAAAGAAGTTTTTAATGCTATATGTGGAGTAGGAGGAGTACTTGATGAAGAAATAGTTATAAGTAAAATTCAAAGAACCTTACTGCATGTTTATGCTATTAGAGTATTTGCAATTCAAGAAATGAGAGTAGTAGCTAGTAACAATGTTACTATTGATATTTTGATTGGTAGACTTATTTCATTTGAGATGAACAACTATGACAATAGTGTCTTACCTACTATTGAGTCTGCATTCAAGTCTTCTCTTAAAATAAGTAAATCTAGTAACAAATACACTATGATAAATGATAGTGATAGTGATAGTGATGAGCAAGAACTTGATGAACTTGAAGCACTAATGACTAGGAGATTACATAGAGGTAAAGGAAGATATAAAGGTAAATTACCATTGGTCTTTTTTAATTGCAAAGAAATTGGATATTTTGTTGCTACATGCCCTAACAAGCTAAATTATGAAAGAGATAATGACAGATCTTATGAAAAATAGGTATGACAGAAGTGATGACTGAGACTAAAGGAGAAACTGACACTCTGATAGAAGAGATAACCAAGATTACAAGGAGAAAGATAAGAAGGCTTGTTACCTGGTTGAGAACAAAGCTGAAAATTATGATACTAATTTTGATGAAGATATTGAGGTAGTATTTGTTGCTATGAAGGATGATTCAGACGAATAAGAAAGGTATCTTGAAACAAAACTCATATCTAAAGTTAGAAAAAATGATGTCTAGATTATTGATAGTGGTTGTACCCATCACATGATTGGAGATAAAGAAAAGTTCAAAACCTTTGAATATTATAATGGTGGATTAGTTAGGATGGGTAATGACTCACCTTGCCCAGTTGAAGGAAAAGGTACCATCATGTTGAATAATCCGATCATATGTGAAAATGCATATTGGGTGAAAGGACTTAACTATAATCTGTTGAGTTTTTCACAGCTGAACAACACAGGACATCAAGTTGCATTTGAGAACAAAAGGGCAATGATCAATAATGGAACAGGAAAGTTGATCGATATTGGTGAACAAACAAAAGGTAATGTATTCTATCTTGATAATATTGAGACCACTTTTTTATTGGCTAGAACTAAAGACGTTTGGTTATGGAATAAAAGGTTATGTCATGTGAATTTGACAACATGGTTAAGATAAGTAAGAAAAGAAAAGTGAGAGGCTTACCAAGTATTTCAAAGCCCGACCATGTTATGTGCAAGAATTGTCAAAAAGGAAAAATGACAAATTCTAGCTTCAAGAGAAAACCCTACTCATCTGATGCTATTCTGGAGTTAGTCCATACTGAATTGTGTGGACTAATGAGAACAAAGAGATATTATGGTGATAGATACTTTATTCTATTTATTGATGACTATTTTAGGATGATGACTGTCATGTTCTTAAAAGAGAAGGTTGAAGCATTTAAGATGTTGAAATGGTATAAAGCTAAAGTTGAAAACCAAAGTGGAAAAGAACTGAAATATTTAAGATTGGATAGAGGAGGAGAATTTATTTTTGATGAATTCACTAACTTTTTTAATGAGCATGGGATTACAAGATAGGTTTTTGCACCGAGAAAACCACAGCAAAATGGGATTGTTGAAAGGAGGAATAGATCAATTGTTGACTGTGCCAGAACACTGATGATTGAAAAAAGGTATCACACAAACATTCTGGAGATAAGTTGTAAGTATTTTTATCTCTATACTTAATCGAGTTCAATTGAAAAAAGATGCAAATAAGACACCTTATGAGCTATGGTATGGATACACACCAAATGTGAGTTACTTTAGAATTTTTGAAAGTCAATGTTATATACTGAAAGATGATAGAAATGGGAAACTTGACTCAAAAAATGATGAAGGAATATTTCTAGGATATTCTACTAAAAGAAAAGCATATAAATGTCTCAACAAATCTTCTAACAAAATCATTGAGAGTGAAAATGTTAAAGTGGATGAATTTTATGAGAAAAATTTTGAGGAAAGAAAAAAGGAAACTGAATATTACAATAGATTTTTCTACATTGAAGAACTTGGCACCTTTCCTGAGAAACTAAATAATGCAACCGAGTAACATGTTGCACACACCGAGAATCAGGAAAATGCTCACAATTTTGAACCAAGTAATGGATATCAAAATGAAGATCAAAATGAAGATCAAAATGAAGAACAAAGATCTAAACTTATAATGGCTAAATATATCAGAAGACACCATCCACGAGACTAGATCATTGGGGACAAAAGAGCAGGAATGAGAACAAGAATTAATTCACTTAAGAATAGATGTTTGATTTGTGATTTTGAGCCTAAATCTGTTAATGTTGCACTTCAGAATCAAGAATGGGTTAGTGTAATGAATGAAGAGGTTGAAAATTTTGAGAAGAATAAAACATGGACATTAGTACCTAGACCGAGTGACAAAAATTTCATTGGAACCAAATGGATTTTCAGAAACAAACTTAATGAAAATGGAGAAGTCACAAGGAACAAAGAAAGACTGGTATGCAAAGGGTATGCAGAAGAAGAAGGTATTGACTATGGAGAAACCTTTGCACCCATTACTATACTAGAAGGAGTAATAATTCTACTTGCTAATGCTACTTTTAAAGGATTCAAAGTATACCAAATGGATATTAAATCTGCATTTCTAAATGGAATACTAGAAGAGGAGGTATACATTAAACAACCTGAAGGGTTTGTTGATCCTAACAAGAGGAACATTTTTTGTAAACTATACAAAGAATTGTATGGATTGAAACAAGCACCAAGAGCATGGTATGAAAGACTTCACTCTTATCTCATTAGTATTGGATTTGTTAGAACAAGTGACAACTATAATCTGTAATTGAAAGGAGATACTGATGATAAGATTTTGATTGTTGAGATATTTGTTAACGATATCATATTTGGAGGTAATGATATTCTATGAAAATCATTTGTTGATGAAATGAGAAAAGAATTTGAAATGTCAGTGTTTGGAGGGATCAATTTTTTTCTTGGTCCACAGATTCTACAACAGGAAGAAGGCATCTACATCACACAATCAAAATACATCAAAGAAGTTCTGAAGACATTCAAGGTGGAGGAATCCAAACTAGTTGGAACACCTATGGCAACTAGATGCAAATTTACAAAGGAAGACTAGAAAACCAAGGTAAATCAGACCTTATACAGATCTATGATTGGTAAACTAATGTATGTTATACATAGTAGAACTCATATAGAACATGCAGTTGGTATAGTTGCAAGATTCTTTGCTAACCCTAAGGAATCACACATGACTGTTGTTAAAAGAATTTTAAGATATCTAAAAAATACCAAAGATTATGGTTTATGGTACAATAAAGAAGAAAAAATTGAGCTACAAGTTTATACTGATGTTGATTGGGCTGGAAACATAGATGATAGAAAGAGCACTACATGAGGAGCAATCTTTATGGGTGACAGAATTGTCACATGGATAAGTAAAAAGAAAGGATGCATATATCAATTAACTGTAGAAGAAGAATATGTAGCTGCTACTACAAATTGCTCTAACATTGCATGGATCAAGCAATTGCTAAAAGGTATGAATGAGGAAATTCTTGACCTAGTCATTATTTGTTGTTATAATACAAGTGCTATAAAAATTTCAAAGAACCCCGTGATGCATGCTGAAACAAAGCACATATATATAAAGTATCATTACTTGAGGGAAGAAGTACAAGAGAAACATGTAATACTATAATATGTACAATCCAAAGAAAAAATAGCAGACATATTCACAAAACCATTTCCAAAAGATACATTTGAATACTCAAGGAATAAACTAGGGGTTCATCCCTTGTCTACTGGCCACTAAGCTGACTTGGAGGTTTCATCAACCTACACATTATTAGAAGATTAATCATGTTGATTTAAGCTGATATATGGACTGCAATGACATATCAGTACACTAAAGGTACTTATCTGAACCACACACCAAAGATATTGTTGGCTACTATAGAGCTGTACATTTTTTGGCATTGTTGTCAAAGAGAGAGAAATATTCAATGAAATATCCATCATGGAGAAGAAATTAAATATCCATCATGGAAAAGAGATTCTACAACACAAAGGGAGAAAATATCTAAAAGTTACTGTAAATGAAATAACCATCCATCAAAGGGAGAGAATTGGGAGAGTTAACACTGCATATCTATCCAGAAAAGGGAGAAGAGATTCTACAAGAAAGGGAGAGACAGAATCAAAAGACAGAACTACTAAACCTATCCATTGAAGGGAATCAAAAAGGGAGAGCATACATTAGAATCAAATCTACATGGAGAGTTGTATGGTAAACATTTTTTGTAGTGATTAAACTTATTAAATCTAAGCTAGAAGAGCTTACCGAGATTGGGATATTGGAATTGGTTATGGAACAATAAGTTTGGTATGTTATGGCATGTTTTATACTGCATATTTCATATTGTGCTATCATCAATTCCAAAGGGAGAGATTGATGAACTATAACTGATTGAATTTTTGAAGATGATAACTTGATGATCACCAAGATGCAAAAGTGAATGCAAGACATTAAATCAGTTAATGTATTGTATTGTCATTAATGTCAACTTGATATGGTTTGATTATTCATACACATAGTGTTATAACCTTGAAGATCTTAAGAGATAAAGTTTATATGGTCGGTAAAACATAAAAAAGCTTGTATATACCAAGTGATAGTGAACACCGAGTAGTTCACAGTGTATACCGAGCACAACAGTAATCGAGAAAGTGTTATCGAGAAAAATATTATAACTAAGCATAACTGGAGTTGATGACCAAGCATAACTTGCATTAAAGAATGACAAAATGGCTTAGCTGGTAGAGCTACAATTTAGGGATTGACTGTTTGATTGTTTTATTATCAACAATCAGTTAAACCAAAGTAAGGAAGGATATTTAAAGCATGTTTCATTAATAGTTATCAAGAAGAGATTTACAGGATAAAACTAAAGGAGAGATTTGCGGGATAAAGAAAATCATGGCGAGTTTTACGGATCAATAAGAGATCTACGAAAAAAACAAGAAGATTGAGTGGCTAATCATGTCTATATAAAGAGACATGGAATTCATTATAAAAAAGAGGAATGTTGAGTATATTTTGTGTGAATATAGAACTCTTCATGCACATCTGATCATACAGGTTGAAGAACTGAGCCAAGGAATTCTGCAAACACCGAGCAACAGAGGGAAGAGCATTCACCAAGTAGAAAAAGAAAGAAAGCAAAGGAACTGAAGTGTATATTGATTAGAGAGGTATTATTGGACTAACAATATATTTGAATATTTGCAAATAAAGTTTTATTTTTGAATAGAGCATTTACTGTATCAGTTTAACCATTGATTCAGAAAATCTCTTAACCAATTGGGATTTAATAGTCCTTATTGTATTGAGATACTCAAGAGTATCAAAAGGTTTTCTTGTTGACAACATAGTGAGTGTTAGGTCAAAATACAAACTGTTCATTTTAAATCCTCTAACAAGGTCACACTTAAGAGTGTGTATTGTAACCTTTACCAGGGCTGGTTATTCACTAAGCTCACTTCAGAAGAGTGAAAATATATTGGATTACCACTCCCAGGTGGTTTTTCCCATATTGGGTTTCCACATTAAAATCTATGTGTCAAATGTGTATATGTTTCAATGCATTTATATTTTGTTTTGCACATTATTGAAACTGGATTAGTCGGTTAACATTAATTTTAATTGCTACTACTTGGTAAAGTCCAGAAAAGATAAACAGTATATCATACCGAGCAGTTTATATTTGTTAAGATTATTTATGGCATGCATCTTGATGAAATTAGTACTGTAAGATAACTGAAGGTATTATATTTGAGATATAAGTTTTTGGTTGGATCTTTTGGAATAATTTTTAAAGGCCACTGATTCATGCCCCCCCCCCCCACTCTCAGTTATTCTAACAAAACAACTCCATTGTCCATATGTTAGAAACAACTTGAATAATATTACAAGCGTAGAAATCACCAAAAAATTATGAGGAACACCATATTACTAATCACCAAAAATAATACAAGTGTACCAAAACATGTAGGTCACAATTATGATCAAGTACACCTTCCATACACCATCAAAATTATACATAATAAAAAAAAATTTATATAACTGACAACCAACATATACATATCCAAAATTGTCAACAACCAACTAATAGCACTAGGATGTCGATATGAGGGTTTTTGCAAAAATGACAACCAATATCATCAATAAATTAGTAAGTCTAACAATCTCCCCCTTTGGCATTGATGAAAAAAAAAATGAACTCCTTGATTCAAAAAACTTTACAACCGAAAACTCCCCTTGATTAGATGTATCAATTTTTTCCTCTTTCTCTCCCTCTTTTTATGAAATTTGAAAAGGGCACATAGACTATCACACTCCACCATATTATCAAAAGATTTCTTCAAATCTGAAGACTAAAACCCCAGCTCATAATCCTCTACGCTAGCAAGTATATTATTAGTATTCTCCAACCAGACCTCAACCAGGTCCTTCACCAGCCAAATTTTTTTTATCAGGTCTTCTCTTTGTCTCTGTAACATCACCCATTCTAACTGAAGTTCATTGATTCTGATTATTTTCTTTCTATATTTATGGACTTGAAGATATTATATGTCTTTCCAAGCTCATTCAATTCTTTCTCAACCACTTCACTCTGACCTCTAAAATTGTCTACAATAGAAAGCCACAAAAGATGGTGTTTGTATATATCAATAATCTCATTCACGCATCCCTTCATCTCAATCATAATCCTTGAAAGTATCTTCTTTGCATCATCACATTTTTTCATTATAGATTTCTCTACTATATGACCTAATCTCCACCAAACTACAATAACTCAATCTCAACATTCATCATGAGTTCAACTGGTAGCTTCATACTAGACACAATAGATATTATTACCCTTTTACTAATCAAGTTATTAGTTAGAAATTTAGTCACAAATTTCATATTCACCGATAAAGAATCGGTCCATAAAATATCAATCCTTTCAAACTCATCATTCTCAAACAAACTTTTACCATATCATAATCCACACGCTTAGATTATGTCAAAGAAATAAATGTTTTCTCTACTTCCATCCCTTCTACTACACTCTCTTCCTCGGCTTCTTCTTCATCATCTTCTAAAATGTAACTGTTTCATTTCCTCTATCATCTATCTTTCTTTTCTTTGGTTCAGAAGATGAACCACCAACAACTTCTTCAAGTCTCTTCTTACCGAAGGAGCATCCCTCCTCACCTTGACTTGTTGGAAAAGCACAAAAAAAAAACAATTCAAAATTAATACACCCCTGTAAAGACAAGAAATATGCCTTACACGCATCTCCCATATTCTCCAACATATTCAAATGCCTGAAAATTTTGTTACCTATAGGAATGTCAGTCCTCCATTCAACATTTTTTCATGAAATAATGACCTCACGAATTAAAATACCAAACACATAACCAGTGACCCAATTTGAAATCATAGCCACCTTCGACTATCATCCTCAAATTCTCAATAAAATTGTATAAAAAAAATTTGTACAAATTTATTTTCATATTCTCTTTTACAACCTTACATAAAATATACACATCTAATGCAGAAGTTAAACCCCCACGATTCAAAAATAAATATTATATGAAACACCATATGTGACATACCTCATTATCAGATCTTCAAGAGTATTGATTAGAAATGCATGTTGATCCTGACTAATCATAGTAAGATATTCTACCTCTTGATATCTGATTGACTTATTTCTAGGCAACTCACTGATGCTACATATTCCAGTAATTATTTCAATTAGCTTGTTCGATACCACATATTGTTTGTCCAGCACTAGGGTTTCACCATGAAACCAAATCAACACGAACACATTGAATTATCTATCCTCGCACCAGGGAAATTCTCCCCAAATGTCCATTCCAAGATTTATAATCCTTTGCATATCTTCTACAAGTAACCTTGATTCTAATTGCTTAATGCGGCTGTGATCAAAATCCTTCAGCTTAACATTCTTCATTTTCTTCACTATGTATGCACCAACACCAAAAATAGCCAATTTAGGTGCAATAATCCTTTCAAAATTATTCTTTCTAAAAATTCATAATTTTTCTCTTTGTGCTACAGTACCAAATAATTCAAAAATTCTACCTTTATAGCCATGAAATAGCATGATTGGTTTTTCCCATTGAAATTAAAAAATATCGTTGTCTCAATACAACTACACACCAAAACATCTTGTCATCATTAATACTCTTATCCTTCCTACCAAAAACAAGCTACTTGAAACTAATATCACTTCAGATCAAGGTAGGTGTATGATTTATCATGTTAAAGCTCCCCCTGAGCCAAAGCATTTGGATCGGTTCTCAAAAGAGCTAGTACCAGGATCCGGTACCACAAAACTCTCCACACCAGCAACATCTTTCTTTTTCCATGTCATATTAGTCTTCTCAGATTCAAATAAAACATCATTGCCACTATTAGTATTTACTACAGAACCACCAGATTTGTACGTATTAGCATAGTAACCACTTTGACCATAATTACAACTATTAACATTCATTATATTATATCTCACCAACTAAATCTTAGATCTTCAGAATGCAATCTGGTCATTCAACTGCTTTTCTAGGTCTACTACCCTTTCCTTTGATTCCTTCGGTTCCCTTTCTAGAACTACAAAGTTTTATTTTGACTCCTTTAATTATTTATTGGCTTCTTTATATCTTTCTTTTAATTTCTTGATTTTATCTCTCAACTTTGTGATACATAAATTTTCTTCCTTTATTTTCTCTTTTAGCTCTTTATTCTCTTATTCAGTACCTTTAATATCACTCATCATGATTTTCCACTCTTCTTCATTGTAGTATCCTCCTTGCATCTGTTCAAACATCTAAGATCTTCCTCAAGCAGTTAAGCTTTATCTGCAAGGGACCAAACTCTAATACCAATTGTTGAACATGCCTAATAACTAAGAGGAGGTGAGTGAGTTATTCCCACACACATAATAAAACTTTTACTTTGTTAGTATAATCATAAACAACGAAAATATAAAATTTTGATCGATTAGTTAACCATATTATGCATTCATAGTAGATATGAACATGAAAGCATCAAACCACTGACACAAAGAACACTTATATTTACATGTAAAACCAAACTAGGAAAAAAGACGGAGAAGCTAATTCTCATGAAATGAAACACCTATTAAGGTGACTTTTACATAGGCTCACAGTTGCTTGTGCTCACTGTTGGTTGTCTTAGTGTCGGTCAGCTCATTGTTGGTTAGACTAACCACCCTTACAAATAAATATGGATAAATACCAATATGAATATTGCTGACAAAATATGAACTAATAGAATTGCATCTAGTTATTCATGAAACAATTCAACAACTAAGCTTTTTTACTGTTACCACCAATAGATATGAATATTGATCTTCTCTTTGTATGTTACTATCTGATCCATTGTATTTTAGTATGCAAGCCACTTCTTGATCTTCAATAAGATACCTCACAAACTTCTACTCACACACAATACTACCATAGGTTCAAACTATTTCCCCTTTGGTAACTCATATTGTTCACACCAAACCATCACATGTCATCCATCTCATAGATACAAAAGGGTTCTCCTTTATTTATATACATATCCGACTATACATATATAGGCCACACCAAATGTGTGTGATGGCCCCAATTACAAAATATATTATAATTATATTAAATGCATTACCATGTGTCCTAAATCTAGAACACACTTGGGGAAACATTACAATACACTACACCAGGACAAACTCTAGGTTCTACATAACATGTTTACATTGCACATTACATTTACCAATACTGTTGGAATGCCACAACGAATACCATGTCTTTATTACCAAAACATCTGAACCAACCAATAAGTGAAACATGATAGAGAAGGTCTAGATAATGATACCAAAACAAAACTGATGAACAACACCATTGTCCATATGTCAGAAACAACTAGAAGAACATTGGAAGCATAGAACTCACAATAAAATGATGACAAACATAATATAATACTTATCATCAAAAAACATACAAGGGTACCAAAACGTGTAGGCCATGAGTATGATCAAGTAAACCTGTCATACACCATCAAAAATTTCCATAATTAAAACCTTTGTTATATAAATGATAGCCAATAGATAGATATCCAAAACTTTCAACCAACTAATACTACCAAGATTTTATTATGAGGATTTTGAAAACCAAGGCTAGAAACAACTCAATAGGTCTAACACTAGGGATGAGTCACTTTGTTTGTCACTAGAATTAAGAGATAATTGTTTTTCAAGTCTAGCTAGTAAATCATTATTAAAACTAATAAGCTCATACATATCATCATAATCACTATCATGAATATCATCATCTAAATTAATCGTAATATCATCTAAGATACTAATAGAATTATTGTGTTTGTTTAATTTCATCTTTTTGAAATTAACTTCTCCGCTTGGTCTATGCATAGGTTTGTCAAAAGGAATCAAGGTATCTGTAGGTTTCTTGGAGGAAAATGTTTTGGGAAGCATGCTCATGGGATCTAGCATGATGTTTACAATAGCGGTCACGAGCGTAATAGTTACGTTCATTTTTTTATTGAAATTTGACTTGGTTTATGATCAATCAACATCAGGTCCTTTTCTTCTTTAGTGGGAAGAACACAAGAAACCACAGTCAGTTGAGAGATAGCATCTACAACACATTTATAAGATATAGGAGATAGAACATAAAAGTAAATAGGAGGTGAAGGAGGTGCAAGAAGAAGTGTAGGTCTAGGGCAAGGAGATGGAACTATAGGAGAGGAATTGATAAGCTCACTAATATTTTGGATTTTGAGTTTCTAATAGGATAGGAAAATATTGTCTTTGCAAGGTTGGATTGGTTGAGGTATGGAAGCCCAAAATAAGTCAAGGTAAAACTTCCCTCGATGCCATAAAGGTTGATAGAGACTATAATTAATCATTATAATTTCTCCATCACGGGGAAATTGCAAACACTTATGGATAGGAGAGACTATGACTTTCATAGAGGAGAGCCAAGAAAGACCAATTCTAACTTGAAAGTAATTGGAAGTTGGGATGACAACTAAGGTAACATCTAGTATTTTACCACCAAATTCTATGGGAAATATAATGGAACCATGGGTAGGATAAGTAAAACCATTGAAATTTTTTATCATCACATAAGATTTTTCATAGAAATCTTGTTGCATTTTTCTTGTATAAAGATTTTCTTTAGTTATGACATTCACCATGTAAGTAGGATCTATAAGGATGACATGTGAAAGAAGACCATTAACATTTTATACAATATAAAGAAGACCATCAGGTGCTTTACTAATCTCTTTAGGATCAACTATAATGCAAAGATTAGGTTCGGGTTTGGGGTTGGATTGATCAATAAGGTTGACAACATTGTTGGCTTCAATACAGTCACTCTCATAGTCAACAACATTGGTAAAGGAAGAAGGTAAAGATTGAGTAGAATCAATAGTATTAGTTGAATGGGAAGGTAAAAAAATGGTATAAATTTGTAAGTTTTAGTTGGGAGGTGCAACAGACTTTCTTCATTGATCATTAACACCCTCAATAGATATAGGATTTGAATCAATGAGGTCCTAAATTATAGATTTAAAATGGAAACACTTCTCATTAACTAAAAATAAAGCTAATTTTGGTCATCGGTTGTTCAGATGACTCATAGTGATGTACATCTGTAATAAAGCTGATTTCAGTCATCAGTTACTCAATTGCTTCATAGTGATGTACATCTGTATGTCTATGACAGTTTGAGTTTTACATAGTTTTAAGAGAATTTTTTCTATTTATGCTATTTGTGCTCTTTATTTAGTCACATGAGTTGATAATGCTAAATATTAAAATTATTTGGCGCGTGCTAATATTTTCTACAATTATTTTGTGCATGCTAATATTTTTTAATGCATAACACACCATATATTTCCTATAAGATTTGCATTCAAATAATTTTGACTTCATCATTTAAAAATTATGTTATTTAATAAAATTGAATACTATTATATATAGTTAAACGGTTAAATTAACATTCATAAGTTAAATATATAAATAGTTAATATCTATTTTCTAAACTTATAAAATAAATATCAAAATTTTGGATATAAATTATTAGACATTTAGAATTTTTCAACAACCCACACATTCCCAATTCCATCCACATGATTGTCTTCTTCAGTCTCATAGATGCTAATGAGGAAAATATATAGTGGATTGACTTCCATGTATCTATCTATAACTTTGACCTTATAAAATTAAAAGTATTGATGCACATAACTAATCGTTGACAATCAATATTTTTTAAAATTGTTAACCCTTTTAGTTATAATACTCTAATAATAGTGTACTAACATATAATCCCCCTATAATAAATGATGAATAAATTATATCTCCATAAGGGCCATGATAATGTTCCAAACAATAATCAAGAATAATTATGCAAATTTCCTCCAATCATAAACTTATTGTAGATGTATTTTATGATTTCAATATATTGCTTAAGGTAGCCCATAAATTCTCCATAATATAGCTCTAATGTAAGTCTCTAAATTAAAAACCTACTAAGCAAAAACCACTTAACTCAATTTTGAGTCATGGATCCCTAGTTATAAGACTTTCAATCTAAAAAATATTGAAAAAAAATTAAGTAGGAAAACGTATTTTCTATACGTTCTTAAGAACTTGAAATAGCCTTATTAAAGAACTTGTTCTATACCAATAAACCATACCTCACACTCTCCTTACCTAGTTTGCTTCATTATTTTGATAAGAACAACATCTTATTCCAATAAATCCATCTCCCTTGGTGAAAAATTGCATAATGAAGGAACAATAGTGTCTTCATGTTCCTCATCTAATATATCTAATACTTAGACAAGAAAATTTATTTAATATTTATATAGTTGATTAAATTCAAAGAGAATGGTATTTTGTGTTACCTTATATATGATATACAATGGAAAAAGCACAAAGGTTTTATCCTTTTTAAGGATTATCCAAGTATAATCAAACCATATCATAAACATGAACTTGTGAGCCATATTAATATGCAAGTCTTTAATTTTTATCCATTTACTTGACTATTAAAGGAAAATATCAATCCTCATTGGTGATACAAAGTACTGGATAATCACTAAGACATCAGGACTTGACTAGTGGACTTGTTCCCGAAAAGCATTGGATAGTCACTAAGACAACTTACACTCTTGGAGATCTTCCTACTGCTACTCCAAATGAGAAGAAGCAATTTGAGTAAAATATCAAAGAAAAATAAGCATTGCTAAGAACCATATTAGATATTGAATATAAAAATGTAATGGAGTTAGAGACTCCTCATCAAGTATGGAAAAAGATAGAGACCCTACATGAAGGCGATGTATGTGTTTTAAGAAGGCCAAGTTTCAAAGCTTGAAGGGAAAGTATGAATCTTTGAAAAATTTTGAGTAGAACATCAAATCTTACATGAAAATGATAATTGTGATAGTCTATGGAATTATATGTGTTGGTGGTACATTGGATGAAGGATAAATTTTTTGGAATATTTTGAGATCCCTTCGTCATGATTACAAAAGAAAAGTTGTTTCTATTGAAGAGATCAAAATCGTTGCCCCTGTGACTATAAGTACATTGGTCGGCAAGTTATCTTCTTTTGAAATGAGTTAATTTGGTGACTCTCTTCCTAAATTTGAATCTTCTTTAAAATATACTATATCATGTAGAGGCATGCATAGATCAGATCAGGGTGAAGGATCTATAAGAAGAATGTAAGGATTTGAAAAGGAGATGAAATAAATTGAAGAAGAGCAAGAGCTTCAGGAATTGGAAGCACTGGTTTCAAAGAAACTATCAAAAAGATGTCGTAAGTAAAAAGGGAAAATACCTTTTAAATGTTTTCATAGAAAAATATAGGAAATTATGCCTCTATATTTACAAAGAGTAATCCTAAGTAAAAGAATGATAAGTCTAATATTGATAAAAATCCTCATTATGTTGTTGATGATGAAAGATTCATAGATGATAAATATGATGGTGTTGATAAAGGTGATGATGAAATTGTGTTTATAGATATTAAAGAGGATGAATCTAAATCTAATGATCTTTTTCCTAGTAATTCTACTAGTTTTTTTATTGAATAAAATGCCCTGGCTAGACAAATTGTTAAGAAAGAAGAATGAGTGATAGACAGTAGATGCTCACATCATATGACTAGTTACAAGGACAAATTTATAAGTTTTGAGAAGTATGATGGTGCAATGGTAATATGGTGAGTTAATTATGGTGGTATGATTGGAGGAAGAGGATCTATCTCTTTAGATGATAAGACTAGTACTGAATATGTCTTGTAATATGTAAAATTCTTGAAGAACAATCTTCCCAGTCTTGTTCAGCTAATGGACAAAGGCTATGGACTACATTTCAAGGATGACTGTTGTGAGATCTTGGAGAATTCTGGAATGGAGATTAGATCATGATCTAAGAGAAAAGGTAGTGTCTTTCATCTAAACAATAATGGAGAAATGTATTTTATTACTCGGTTTAGTGAAAATTAGTTTAGTTCTTGCAAAGGTAAGTGAGATAAATAAGATTTTGGTATAATTCATGAAATGAAAACTCCAATTGAGAATCAAGTTTAGAACCTCAGTAAGGTTAGGAAATCAAGAAGAAGGAAAAAGTGATGCAAATATGGAAATAAATGATAAAGAATATACAATTCATGATGATCCCAAGATTCATAGTCAAAAGAAGTTTTATGGAAAATAATCTAGTGAGGGTTTAGAATCAAATGAAGGTAATTCTAAGATAAAGCTCAGGAATATCAGAATAAGAATTGCATAAGATTGGAATTTTTTGATCTATGAAATTAAGGCCATAGATATATGTAGAGCTTGCATGGATGATTAGTGGGTCCGAGATATAGAGAAAGAGCTTATGATTGTTAATGACTAAAAATAAAATCTCAAGATCAGCTCAGCTAACCTTAAGGCAATGCTAATTTAGAGAGGTTAGAATACAAGAGTGATCTTAGATTAGAGAAAGGAGAATGCCCCAAATCCAATTAGGATAAGTCGAAACCTGAAAGGAAGTAGAAGCAAAATAAGAAGAAATCGACAAGGGAGCTCAAATCTCAAAATTTTAGAGGTTAAGTGTTTTGTTTGTGATGAAGATGGACATAAAGAAGTGGATTGTAGAAAGACTAATATTTGTTCTAATTTTAAAGTGCATGATCATGATTCGCGAATATGTAGAAGCATGCGAAGGAAAACTGATATTGTCAATAGGAGAAAGGTTAGATTTTTTGCATGCAAGAAATTTGGTCACATTACTATTCAATACACTACAAAGAAGGAAGAAAAGAATGGACAGAAGATTGTTCTACAGATCAAATGCAACCTATCTGAACTTACTACTAAAAAATGCATAAATAAGAAGGTGAAAAAAAGAAGAGTAAACAAGAAAGTGCAGAAGAATGATCAAGGCAAGGAGAAGAAAATGGATAGGAAGGACAAGCATGTCAAGAGAGTATAGAGGGATATCAAAGGAAAAATAAAAATGGGAGGGGACAAGGAATAGAAGTGTAAGAGTATGTCAAGAAGAAAGAAGAATAAGGCTAGTGGAGAAAAGGGATCTACTTGAAACTCCAAAGGAAAGACAAAAGGGATTGCCCCTCCTAATAAGAACTAAAAGATGAAGGTAAGTCCATCAATCCAGTGAACTCAAAGCTTTATCTTTTAAGTTGGATTGATGTGAGGATGCTGCTACTCAGGGGGTAGTATAAATCAGTTAAGTTGGTTGTTTCTCTCAAGGAAAGAAGAAGATGAATTCAAAGAGAAAGGTGATTATACCTTTTTCATTGATGTCAAATGCAGAGAGGAGCATGTGAAAAATAGGATATATACTTGAACATAAGAAATAGATTTAGTTAAGGAGATGAATGTAGATGATGGTGAGAAGAGTATGTAATCAGATTGGTTCCATGGGAAGCTTGTTCCCAGGGGAGAAGATCTAGATAAATCCTGAAGGAAGTGAGTTAGAGAGGCTCTGAAAGATAATTGTGGATATTATTGGTAGTACTATTGATTATTTTTCTAGGAAGGATATTGTTGGTTTCTTATTGCATTACTTATTTTGCAAATCATATGTTTCCATCAATTCCAAAGGGGCATATTTTTGAAAATTTGGATGATTTATGTGTTGTCATTGATGTCAACATATTTTTAGGATTGATCAAAAGGTTTTATTTCTTGATTCTAACTTATCTGTTGTAGTTTTTCTAGTAGAATAGGTTGTTTAAAGATCCGGTGACATTCAAATATTGTAGATAAGGAGTAGTGCACCTCATGGGATGTTGGTGAGGTTTTCTACTTAGTCCATATCAAGTTGAAAAGGTTGTCATGAAGATTTGAGTATGTTATGAAGTAAGATTTTATAACTGACAAACAATATTGTAGATAGAGTCTACAAAGAGATAGAAAGAGGTTTGGTGTACACAATCAATCTCAAATTTCTTAGTATGCATCAAGGAGTATGTTTGGGACATACTGAAGTGTTCCCAATTCTAAGGCTTTATATTTAAAAGATCTATAAGGCATATTTTTATTGTCACAGAGGTTGTGTATAGTATTACTCAGGATCAATTTAAAAGGTGTTTGCAAATCCAATGGTTGGAATAGATTTGACTATTTGTGTGTTGTTCATGATTCCAAAGGGTTTTCTTGAATTATGTGCTTGGTCATTTGGCAGTCCAAGTGGATTGGAATGATCAGATTGGTAGATTTTTTGGTCAACAATAATATTTTTATTATTTTCTTTTTTTCTTCGCTGACTTGTCTGGTAAATTGTATTGCGCAAGATCTAGGCAAAAAATATAGAATATTTATGATCTCAAGATGGTTTTTATGGATCATAGCTATTGTTTGGCAGTGGAAGGAGTTAAACGATGATTTTTGGCACATGATTTTAGTTTAAAATCAAGGTGGTGGCTGACCTTATTATTTTTCAAGGTTGATGATATAAATCCAATCTAGGGTTTAATACGGGATCATACATATGGTATATGTCATTCTCGTAGTTCACAAAATCTCAAATCGTTGTATTGATGTTTCATAAGCCAGTGAGTCTTCCTTAGGATTGTAGCCTGAGGCTTTTCATTTGAACAATGAACTCTAGAGAGTGAGCCTAAATGCATGTGTATCCCCCATTATTGTAATAGTTTTATACTTCTAACAAGGTAGTTACTTATTGTGGGTAATCAGACCCATTGTGATTTTTCCCTAACATGTTTTCCACGATAAAAATATTTCTGTCAAGCATTGTGGATGTATTTATGATTTGTGTATGCTTATATATTTCATGGTTAATTAATCAGATAAGATCTTAGGATTTTATGCCTAAATTTTTTTATGTTAAGGGTTTTGAAGTATAAGTTTTGGAACATCTAATTCACCCTCCACCCCCTCTTCATTGTTCTATGCCATATTATCAATATGTGCTTCATGATTTTGAGTCTTTTCTTGTTTTTCAAAGATACTAGATAAAAGTGTAATAGCACTTTCAATGTATTTAGGGAATTTCATTATCTCAAGAAATGGTAGTGGGACTTTTATTTGTGATAGATCATTTGTAATATCAAAAGATGGTGTAATTGGGGCTTGCATGGGTTTAATCACTTCAGATTTTTTAGAGACTTCATTCTTTACAGCCTTAACTAGTTTGGTGTTGTAAGGTATTGGTTGGTTTGGATAAGTATTAGACTTCTTTTGTTTGTGACTTTGTTCTTTTAGAAAAATAATTGCAAGCTTACCATGCTCTACATTTGCCACATTGTTTCTAAGGTTGTAGTCACTTTTGGCCTGAGCTACTATGACAACAAGTAAGAGCCCTCATTTCTTCGTCTACAGGCCTTCGTAATTCAGGCATGTCATGTCATTTTTTATAGCTATTGTCCTCATAATATGAAAACACTTCTTGGAACCCATATGATTAACTTTTTTGGGAATTGAAATCATATTCATATCCATCATACAAAGATTCATATCCATCATCAACACCAAAAGGTTTAACCGATAACACATTAATAGTATGATAAGGATTACATTCATTACATATTCTAATTTCTCTTGTTGTAGACTTTAGGCTACAACACACTATGATAGATAATGAGGAAAGTTGCATGCCAAAAACCAAGGACTCTCCTTCACCACATGGTTTCCTTGTCTATTAAAAGGGTCTGAAGGATCTCTATTAGAATTTTTTTTTAGAACTTCAAGTTTTCCATCCTTCCAAGTGTTATTGTAAGACATGTTTTGAAGCTTGTATCTATCATTTCTTTAGAATTGTGTCCTTTCAATTCTCTCCACTTTCTGTGTGAAATCTATGAGGACACATATGAATCTATCCATCTTATCATATTCCTTATTTTGTTTTGGTGCCTTGGGTTATGCAACTTAACATCATCTCTTCTTCCAACTTTACCTGTTTCCTTCCTATTATTCTTTATTATTACTACAATTTTATATGCATCATGTAATGTAGCTGGGTTTTTTAACCTGATCTCAAATTATGTTTTACTTAAATTAAAGGTATTCATATAGAATACCAAACAAACTTGGTCAATTGGTCTCATATCTCAAGGAAATTTATTCAGTAATTTATTAAACCTTTTGTTGAAATCTACCACTAATCCATTATAGCCTTTCAATAAAAATCTCTTGAATTTAACGCATGTGTTAATTGATGCATTTGGTAGCCCTTTATACCATTCTCTTGCATCATCTTTCAAGGACTGCTTGAAAAGTTTCATATACATATCCTCATCCCTTACATCAAAGTTATCCATTGTATTTTCAAATGACCTTACATGATTCTCTCTTATCTCAGCATTACTTTCACTAAACTTTGGCTCAACATTTCTATGCTCATTTGTGATATCATTAGGATACCCAATTATCCCTATGAAATCCAATTGTATATACCTATCTACATTCATTGGTCCTCTTGTAAAGACATTTTTCCTTTTATATTGTTTCCCTTAAGCATTTTGCTGATATCGGTTTACTCTATCGTATTCAAGTTTTGAGGGGGCCTTTGTGGATAATAAGGTTTATAATGAGCCTAATAGGTTGGCTGACCAAGATTATCATATTGGTCAGCTCTGTATTGGTATTATTGTTGGGAGTAATTATTTAGATTAAAAGGAGGAGGTTGTTGGTAGTGCGAATATCCATTTTTTATGTCATTTTGGTTGTATTCATGATATAGTGGGTTGATTTGAAATCTATTGAAGTTATAATTATTTTCATTCTTCATTGCCCTACGAGGAGGAATGAGGTTTCTAGGTGGAGGAAGAGCTTCACCTATTCTTCTTGGTACCTCTGTATGAGTAGCTCTATTTTTATGAGATCCCTGTGAATTGTGGTCTTGGTTCTACTAAGCATCGTTCTCATTCTTTAACTTTCCAGTATGAGTATCTGGTAAACATAGCTTGGGTATAATATCCTCTACTTGGCCAGCTTGTCCAACATTCTCTCCCACTAGATTTGATCTATATACAGCTTCATAACCTAAATCCATGTGTGCAGGTTACGTGCATGACTTAAGTGAATTCACGTGTATGCTTCATAATCTATGTCCTACATGTATGCTTCATGACTTAAGCAAATTTATGTGTACGCTTTATGTGCTATGTATGTTGACATGTGTACTTCATGATTTAATTGAATTCATGCTTTATGTGCTACATTTTATTCATGTGTATCCTTCATGCCATATATGTATGCTTCATGACTTAAGTAAACCCATATGTATGATATATAAGGGTGGAACAAATTCACATTATATTGGGGCTTGTCATTATCATCAAATACATAGATAGCATTTTCATTCCTTGGACTATGGGCAGGAAATCTCCATCTTTTGTATGTACTCGCAAGGCTAAAGTACTCCTCCCTCAATTTATGCACGTGTACATAGTTCTCACAATCCCACCCTAAATTGAATGCCCACTCTATGTATTCTTTTATTATTGGCAGTAGAGGGTTTTTCTTATATTCATAAACTGTCTTTGTTCGAGTGTCATACCTATCAACAATTGCCTATATCAATTCCGTGTTTAAAACAACATGAATGGAACAACTAATTTTCCTAAATTTTACTTCCAAGAATTACCGATAGGCTCAGCATCACACCTTCTTTTGTAATGGAACATGAATAAATCATATCCCCTTGTCTCTGTCCAAACGTCACCAAGGTCTTCATACTTATCCTCTAACCCATATTCTCCAGGTTTGGTTCTTTTCGACCTCTACCTAGACAAAGGGAATTAATCTAGCAGGTCTTGATTTAATGGCTCACCCTCTCTTTTTTTTTTCTTATCTTTTATGTATAATTTCTTCACCACCCCTTGTCTGTGGTGGGTCTTTTTTTCTTTCGTGCCATATTTTTATTTGAAGAAGATGCATTCATAATGCCTGATATAAGAAAAAACTTGGTGGTTTCATAATCCTACTTTGATCCTTCACTGATTTGGGATATAGCTTTTTGCAAACGCTCCTTGAATCCACGCTTAACCACTTGGAATTATTCTCCTGAATATTTCATACAAGGTAATTCATCTTGTTACACAATCTGGTATTATTCTCCTGAATATTTAATGCAAGGTAATATATTTGTGATCCATAAACGGTCATTAAGTGCTCACTTTTATAACTTCATGTCGATGTGACATTTATCAATATGCACTATCTTTCAAGCTATGTCTCATTTATTGTTCTTTCGAGACATCGATGAGATTTCTTATTTGTTTCTTTGATACATTATTTATTGTTCCCAGTGGCTAATCGAAGAATCAATTTAGAGTTATATCGGTATTATTTTTAATTGTAGTAGTCCCAACGGGGATAAGCAAATTTATCGCGCAAATGTTTTTTAAACACTTGGATAACCCTTTTTCGATGTAACATCAGATTTTATAGTACCATTTTTTCTCTTAGATCTTTTTATTTCATCAATGATTCATTTCAATGAAGCAAACTTATCTTATGTCGATACTTTCATTTCAATAAAACTTCTCTTTAACTAGATCCTCAAAATAGTTTATCAAAGCTCGTCTGCTCGATAAGCTCTTTTCAGTGAAACAATAGGTAGACTTCTTTGATGCATCTTTTCAATGTAGCATTTAGCTTTGTAGTAGCTCTTTCAACTATATTAGATCTTTTATGTTTCTCTGACAAAATATTGTTTTTTCTAAAACATTATCTGGTCTCATCGCCATTGTCATTTCACTATAATTTTCCTTTCGTTAGAGCTTCCTGAGTGATTAATCGATACTCCCATTCATCCTATAAACCTGTTTTCGGTGAGAAAACAAACAGACTTCTCTGATATACTCTTTTCGATGGAACGCCTCTTTTCGAGCAAACTTCTTTGTTTTTTTGGTAGATATGTGTCATTCCATCTATGTTCTCTTCTTTTGGTGAGACCGCACAAACCATAGGATTTCGATGTAATTGTGGTTCGATGCAGCACTTTGAGTCTTATTAGACATTTATAGTTGTATAAATGAGCCCCTTTTTTGATAAAACATACATACTATCATGTCGATGAATGACCTGACATAAACAACAAATTGATTGTCAAAAGTTCCCAAGCCTGCCTTTATCCGAAACCTTTTTTGTTTTCGAAACACCTATATCGAATCCCATTTTCGATGTAACTTTCCATTTCAGTAAAACATACTAGGCCTTATTAGATCCTTCTACTTCATCGATGATCTTGGTTTTGATGGAGCCTATATGAGTCTTGTTGAACAAGTTTCTTTCACTATGTTCACTTTTTCGATACAGCTTCCATCGTGCTTCACCGAAACTACGGAATTTAGTGTAATACTTATTTTCGATGTAGCATCTTCTAACTTGGTAGACACTGAAGTTCCATCGAAATTAATGCTTTCATCTTCCTTGTTGTCCCTTTTTCTTCGACGAGACCGCATACTTGTTTGCTCGAGGTCACCATTTTCGACAAATTAGGTTCTCGGTATACTTCTTTTACAATTTATCGACCGTAAAAGTTTCATCGATACATATTTATGTGATAAAAGGAGACTTCATTTTTATCAAAATATCGTTGATAGCATTATCACTTCCATCCTTATTGGTTTCGACGAGACATAGGTCTTTAGTAGAAATCTTATTTGAATTTAAATCTTCCCGCCCATTATAAACCTGTGATGTCCTACTAAACAAAAAGCCTTTAGGAATATATTGAAAGGACAAATTATATGGATATGTACAATGATTGTGGAAGGCAGAATTTATTATTGTGGATGTCAACTAATCGTATTGTTCAAAATTAAATTAAACATAAAATTTTGAAATATAAAAACATCCTATCATCTTATTTTTCTATACCTAACAACTAAGTTCCTGACATTATAAATTTATATCATCATTATTGTTATAGAATATGTTCCTTATCCTCGTAAAATAGTTTTAATTTATATACTTCTATCTCTCCAAGTTATAATTTATTAATATAAACTGGTCTAAGCTTGATAATTGTTAAACAGATTAAATCACACTTGTTTTTCACTAATGGTAAAGGCCATATGTGCTGACTCACGATGGACTTCCAGGATCTCTTCTTCACTTGGTTATAATAGGTATATAAATCTGTATACAAATTTTACTGGCTATTTGTTCTTGTGGCACTGAATGCCCATCTACGCTTTTAATCGTAAAATATTAAATGTTGGATGAAGAAAAGGTGTTTGAAACCAAATAGTGGTAGTGGATTAGGATAAAATCAATTTCTGAATGTCCTCCATTATCTAAAATCTATGCCTGAATATCTTAGATTATCTTCAGTAGCTTATCAATTCATCTGCGTAAAATAATCAAATAGTTCATAGCCGACTAGACAAGTTTTTGCCGGTTGTGGTACTTAGAAAGTAAAAGGGATAGGAACAGTAATGTGGATTCTAAATGATTTCTCCGATTTTAATAATTGTAGTGTGTAGTTTAGTTGTTTTATAAGTAATCAAAAAATGACAATTTCAAAGAGTGGATACTTACTTAAAAATCAATAACAAACCACTACAACCATTTTAAAAATTGTGTATAATTATTCAGAAATGTCTTAATAGTCATTAAAAAAATGTCAATACTTATGTACAAATATCTCAGTACTTAACTAGTTAGTAATACAAATGAGTCACTATTGGTACATGATAAATTTATTAATGGACTTTTTGTTGATAAGTACCACAAATTCATAAATTCTCATAGAATTTTAGTTGATAAACTTTTAATTATAATTTTATTATTTTCTTTAAAATTAATAATTAAAAAGTTCAATGAACAAAGATTGAATGCCCTAACATTTTTCTATATATATAATTTTTCCATGTATTAAAAGAGAAGTAAGTGAAAAAGTAGGTGAAAAGTCTTTGTGGTGGCAGGCTTCGTGCCTCTGCTGGGTAGCCTAACAGATCTGAACCTCCATAACATTTTTTTTAAAAAAAAAAAAAAAAGGTGGTGATAAATTTAAATCTTTATTATTCACTTATATTATAATATTTACTTCCATTGTGCATCCACTATGTTCAGATTTCAGTGGGGGTATTCTGTTTAACTACAAATACAAGGGTTTCCAATGAATAATTAAGGAAATATCTAGTGAGACTCCAAACATATCATATTCACATTGATATATGGATGGGCTGGCATCGATTTGACTGGGGATTTGTTTATGTGCTCGCAAAAACAGTGGACATCTGTCTTTTTCTGTAATCTATTAGAATAGAGGGTGGATTAGAATATTATCAAATATCCCTCAATCTCAGAAATTTCCGGCTTCGGGCACCTACATATTTTACTAAACAACTCATGAAAAGCATATGTAAATATCTTCCAAGTAAAATTAGCAAATAGTAGATGGCCAGCTTGCTTGCTGAGTTACGTGAAACATTTTTCCATGTGAACATCCTACATAGAGCGCACATTGTTATCAGTTTGAATAGTGTGTAGAAGAAAGTTATAAATAGGAGATGCCATTCTTGAACTTCTCCAAGCTGGTCGTTTGTGTGTGGAGTGAGAAATATGGCATCCCGTATGAAGAGTGTACTAACGTCTAATCTCCCCTATAATACACTGATAATAGTGTACTAACATCTAATCTCCCCTATAATAAATTTATTCCCCATATTATAAATGATGAATAAATTGTATCTCCATAAGGGCCATGCTAATGTTCCAAAAAATAAAATAAAAAAATTATGCAAATTTCCTCCAATCATGAACTTACTATAGATGTATTTTAGTATTTTAATATATATCTTAAGGTAACACATAAATTTTCCATAATATAGTTCAAATATGTGCCTAAATTAAAAACCACTTAAATCATTTTTTAGTCATGGCTCCCTAGTTATAAGACTTTCAATCTAAATAATATTGAACGCAATTAAGTATGGAAACTTCTTTGGTAAGGTTCATAAGAACTTGACTTAGCCTTATTAAAGAGCTTGTTTTATACCAATCATTCACACCTCACACTCTCCTTACCTAGTTTGCTTCACTTTCTTGTTAAGAACAACATCTAATTCCAAGAAATCCATCTCCCTTGGTGAAAAATCACATAATGAAGGAACAACAGTGTCTTGATGTTCCTCATCTAACATATCTAAGGGTGTTCTCATTGAAGGCTTTTGCAAAAATTTAGGTGCTCGCTCAAATAACAGAGCAAAGGTCATTGCTGCTTAGCAAGGGGTTAAAAGAATGAAGGATCTAAACTTGGATGGTGTAGGAGCACCTTAAGGTCTCAAGGAGGATATTTACAAATTTTGGCTTGTAGGTGGCTCTAGCCAACCACCAAGGTAATAAGAACTAAGGATAAAGTCCCAAGTTTGATTTGGTGTGTGATTAGAAGTAGGACATTTTGAGTCATGTAATTTTGTCCTAGAAAAGTCAACATGGGTCAAAGTTTGACCAAGACTCCAAAATGGACTGGCATTGATAATTTTGATGTTTTTAAGTGTTTTGGGATCCAAGGGATTGATTCTGGATCGAGTTATGCAAGGTAGGATAGTGGAATGTCAAATGTGCAAAAAGGTTGTAAAACTTGCACTTTGCAAAGTTGTCATGAGAACATTTACTAAAATGTAGGAAATCGCTTTAATGGTGCTCAAATCCCAACCTAGGGGTCCAAACATGCGGGGATAGACTATTTAAGCCCAAACAAACCATAATATAAGGGTTGGATTGGTTATTGTAGGGATTATATTTTGAAAAGGAAAGAATTGGACTGTGTTTTGTAACAGAGCCTTCATCCAATTCTTTAATGGATTGAATGGACTAAATTAATGCATTGAGTCTTTGAGTTTTGTTATTTAATTGAATTTCATGGAGCTAGTTTTGTAGTTTATTTCTTTTTTAGCCATTTTGTAAATTCCTGTAGTTTCACTAGTACGCAGGTTTGTTTAGAGCCAGTCATGTAAAAGTGAGTCCCACTTGAGTTCCCATGGTTGAACTTCAATGACCACTTGGAATCAAGTAGGAGAATGTGTAAGTAGTGTAAATATGTATTTTAGATTTTGTGTGTGCAGGGGAGTTAATTTTGTCATTAATCCCTAGGCAAGTATAGTGGTATTCTGGCTAAGAGTTTGAACTAAACGGAAGCAAGAGAGCTTGTTAGATGGATTGGTTTGAGCCAATAAATGGTGGATAGGTATAGGGGCATGTGTCCTTGATATGTGTATACAAGGAGAAGATCAGAGGAGGCCATTAGAGAAACTAGTGAAAGAAAAGAAATTTGACTGGACTACATGCCCTATAAACCCTTGATAATAGGGGTTTGGTGGAAATCCTGTGTACGAACAACTTGAAGACCTAAAACCTAGAAAATCCTTGAGAATAGGGTGGTCATATAAAGAATCCTTAGTTATTTTAGGGGGTTGTTAAGGGTATTTGTGAAGAAATCCAAGAATTCAGTTTCTAGGAGGCCTAACTGGGCAAAAAGGGCTACAAGGCCTAAAACTAGAAAAGTTGGAACTCGATTGAAAACCTATGCAAGAAACCAAAGGAATGGATAAGGAATGGTGAAAATTGAAGCGGGGATAGTGAAAAACCCCATTACCATTGCTAAGAATAATTTGGGAAGATAGGTGCAAGTTTGAGCCTATGGATGCACATTAGGCATTGTGAAGGAGAGGAATGAGTTTGAAGTTGTTGGAGAGATCTAGTGGGAGTAGAGGAAAATAGAAGTGACCTCTAGGTAGGGTAGAGTGAATCACCTTAGGAAGAATAGAGAGAAGGTCTTGAGAAGAGAAAGAGTGGTCTTGTGAGTTAGATCTCCCCATCAAAGTGGTATCAAAGCCATTGAAAGGCTTGGGAAGTGGATAGTGTATGACAGAAGGAAATGATTCAATTGGAGAAAGCACCATGGTGACCAATGTAGAGTTTGAAAGAGACTTGTAAGAGAAACAAGTCAAGAATAGAATTCTAGAAGAAGCTATGGAGGAAATGAAGAAGAAGCTAGCAGAAGTTGCAAAGATTGCAAGAAAGATGAAAGAAAAGATAGGAGAGGATAAAGATAAAGGAAAGAGTCAATTTGAAGAGGTAAAACCAGAACCAGACCCTCCATTACCTAAGGAACCTTTCCTCAAATCCCTCAAGGAACTAAGTGGAAAGGCATTAGAAGGAATCCCTATATTCTCTAGCCGAATGGATGCAGAATTGGTGATGCAATAGATTGAGGGTATGGAAAATCACTTTGACTGTGATGGAATCACAGAGGCACAGAAAGTAAAGATAGCCAAATCAAGATTAAGAGGAAAAGCATTAACTTGGTGGAAGTTCTTGCAAGAGGAAAGAGAAAGATAATGGAAGAAGCCAATAGCCAATTAGAAGGCTATGGTGGCTAAGGTGAAGGAAAACTACCTACCAAAGGATTATGATATCCAACTACACAAAAGGAGACATAATCTCAGACAGAAAGATTTAGATGTAACATCCTACACTGAAGAATTCCAAAAGCTATGCCTTAGGTCTAGAGTGCAAGAGGTAGAGAGAATTAAAGTTTCTAGGTATCTCAATGGCCGTAGGTGGAACATTCAAGAAGAGTTAAGCCTCTCTACTTTAACTTCTATCAATTGTTTTTTTCAAATGGCCCTTAAGGTGGAAGAAAAACTCAGAAAGAAGAAAGATTCAAACTCTAGGGGAAGAGGAAGAGGTAGAGACTCCATAGGAGGACATATATGAGGTTCTAGTGGTAGAAGAAATGAGATTAGAAGCCAAGGAGGCTACATGTTTTTTGAACAAATTCAGGAGTCAAACAATTGAGGAGGATATAGAAAAGGGAAAGGTTTTCATAGTGGTTGAAGAAACAAATCGGGTGGTTTTGGAAGAAGCTCACATTTTTCTTCAATGAAGTGTTATAATTGTGGCCAAATGGGTCACCCTGCCTATAGGTGTTTAGATAAGCCATCATCTTCACAAGGTGAAAATAAGATTGCATATGTGCAAGAAGAAGACATGACCAAATAGTCTGAGATAAGTCTCGATTCAGAAAAGGGAGAGAACCTCATGCTTAGGAGGATTTTGATCAAAGAAAATACAAGTGATGAACATAATCAAAGGAGGGCTCTTTTTAGTGTCAAGTTTAATATTCTTGGAAAGGTGTGTAGGGTCATAATAGACTTAGGGTCTACTGATAATGTGATCTCATAGGAAGCAGTGCAGAAGATAAAATTGACTAAGATACCTCATGTTTGTCCTTACAAAGTAACTTGGTTGAATAAGGAGAAAAAACATATTGGTCAATGAACAAGTGTGGGTTGATTTCACCATAGGTAAGTATCAAGACAAGATACTTTATGATGTTCTACCAATGGATTCATGGCATCTATTGCTAGGAAGACCGTGGCAATATGACAGGGAGGTAGTCCACCATGGCAAGGAGAATAAGTACTCATTTAAGAAGAATGGAGTAACTTATAAGATAAAGTCTTTGATAGAGGAAGATATAGTGGAAAATATGGACTCTAATACTCTTCTAATGAGTGGGAAAGAATTCCTAAAACACATGAAGGAGGATGAAGGAATTGGTTATGCAATCTTGGTGAAACCAAAGGAGGAGGAGACACCCAGACAAGCACCTATGCCTGCAGAAGTCAGACAATTGTTAGATTAGTTCCAAGACATCATATGTGAAGGGACACCAGCTACACTACCTCCAAAAAGAGAAATTAATCATCAGATTAATTTTGTGCCAGGGGCATCATTTCCAAACAAAGCTGCCTACAAGATGACACTAGAGAAAAACAAAGAGATTGCAAGGCAAGTGCAAGAGCTTTTGGACTAGGGTTTGATAAGAAAGAGCATCAGTCCATGTGATGTTCCAGTGGTATTGGTTCCTAAGAAGGGAGGTAAGTGGAGAATGTGTACTTACTCTAGGGAAATAAATAGGATAAGAATAAGGTATAGATTTCCTATTCCTAGAATAGAAGTCTTAATGGATTGCTTAGGAGGTGCTAAATACTTCTCAAAGATTGATCATAAAAATGGATATTATCATATTAGGATGAAAGAGGGGGATGAGTGGAAGTTAGCTTTTAAAACCACAGAGGGAGTATATGAGTGGTTAGTAGTTCCATTTGGTCTTATAAATGCCCCTAGTACTTTTATGAGGGTCATGAACGAAGTCTTGAGGGATTACATAGGGGTATTTGTGGTAGTATACCTAGATGATATCCTCATCTTTAGCAATACAAAAGAAGAGCACATGAAGCACCCAGAACTTGTATTGAAAAGACTAAAAGCGGAGGAGCTCACCATAAATCTTGTAAAGAGTGAGTTTATGAAATAAGAACTAGTCTATCTAGGATTTGTAGTATCCCAAAGTGACTTCAAGATGGATAAAAGCAAATTTGAAGCTATCTTGAGTTGGTCAACTCCTAAGATAGGGAATAAAGTGAGAAGCTTCCATGGGTTGGCTCAATTCTATAGGAAGTTTGTGTGAAGATTCAGTGAAATTTGTGCACCTATCCTAGATACTATAAAGGGTGGAGTCAAGACAAAGTTTATATGGACCAAGGAAGCCAATGAAGGATTTGAAAGATTGAAGAAGTAAGTAGCTACTCAACCAATTCTGGTGTTACCAATATTTGACAAACTATTCATTGTGGAATGTGATGCTAGCAACATAGCAGTGGGGGTAGTTCTAAGTTAGGAAGGAAGATGAGTAGCCTTCTTTAGTGAAAGGTTAAATGAAAAAAAGTCTTTGTATTCATCCTATGATCTAGAGCTTTATGCATTGGTGCAAGCTCTTTAGAAGTGGAGGCACTATATGTTTCCAAAATAATTTGTTGTATACACTGACAACCAGGCCTTAAGCTACATAAACACACAAGAGAAGCTTAGTTTGAGGCATATAAAGTGGATGGAGTTTCTGCAATCATACACTTTTGTACAATCAAGCACAAGAAGGGGGTAAACAACAAGGTTACATATGCACTTAGTAGGATGTTTCTTACTATTCAAGAAATACAGTTGTAGAGCACAGGGGTTGAAGGATTCAATGATCTTTATGAAGAAGATGCAGATTTCTCAGAGATCTATATGGTATGTAATGATTTTGAAAATCATTTTCATAGTGAATATGCAGACTATACTTTATAGAATGGTTTATTGTTCAGAGGGAAACAACTATGTGTTCCAAGGGGTTCCATGAGGGAGAACCTCATCCAAGAGAAGCACAATGACAGTTTGAGTGGACACTTTGGGTTAAACAAAACCCTAGACCTAGTGGAGAGATTCTACTGGTGGCCTAAAATGTAGAAAGATATAAGGGGGAATGTTGAGCAATGTGGGGTATGTCATAAGGAAAAGGGGACATCATCAAATGCAGGTATTTACCAACCATTGCCCATCCCAAATAGACCATGAGAGTGCATAAGTATGGATTTCATAGTGGGGCTACCTAGGACACCAACTGGTTTGGATAGTGTGTTTATGGTAGAGCACAGATTCAGTAAGATGAGTCACTTTATCCCATGTAAAACAACACATGATGTTAGTCACATTGCCCACCTTTTCTTCAAGGAGATAGTAAGGATACATGGTTTTCCAATGAGCATAGTTGCAGACAGAGATGTAAAATTTATTGGACACTTTTGGAAAACCCTCTGGAAAATATTGGGTACTAATTTGGCTCATAGTTCTACATATCATCCTCAAACGGATAGTCAGACAGAGGTATTTAATAAGGTTATTGGTAACTTGTTGAGATGTTTAATTGAGGAGTACAAACAAGGATGAGAACACGTCATTCCACAAGAAGAGTTTGCCTATAATAATAGTGCAAACAAGACTATTGGTAAGAGTCCATTTGAGATTATGTATGGATTACATCTAAGGGGTGTTTTTGAGCTTCAAGATCTAAAATTTTATGAAGGGATTAGTGGTCATGCAGATGAATTTTCTCAATCAATGAGAGAGGTCCATGAGAAAGTGAAGAAGACCCTAATTAAGGTAAATCAGAAGATTAAAGCTAAGAAGGATGAAGGGAGAAGAGACTTACATTTTGAGGTAGGAGAATTGTCGATGGTATACTTGACCAAGGCTAGGCTATAGAAGGGAATACCAAGAAATAGGGAAAACATTAAGAAACCCCCTCCTGGGAAATGTGTAAAATACTAGCGAATCCTACATTATTTGGGAGGGAAAAATTAATATTGTTGGCAAATTTTTTTAATTTGAAATGAAAAAATATTAGTTGTACTGGCGATTTTTTTTCAATTAAATGAAAATTTTATAAAATCTTGGCGAATCTTTCATTATTGAAAAAAATTGTGGTGACAGGCACACATACCAAGAAATCATTATTATTCGACGGGGGTTTGGGGGCAGCGCCCCCAAGAAGGGGTCTAGGGGAAGGTCCCCTAGTGCTCTCCCTAACATGAACTAACATTAATTTTTATAACTATTGGATGATCCCAGATCAATGGTAGGAATTCTATTTCAGGCCAAGGTTTAAAAGGACACAAAGATTCCCCAAAAAGTCTCTGAAATAAAGACATGTAAAATCTATTTCGGGACAAAGATTTAAAAGTCATAAAGTTTCATTTAAAGTCTCTAGAATGGAGAAACATGTCACGTAATCTGTACCCTAACCTTAAATATCGACCACATATAGGCAAATATGGTTGTCAATTACGACAAGCTTTGGAAATTATAGGCACAATTTTTTAATTTATAGTGTCCAACAATTAATTTGATTGGCGATATTGTGAAAGAAAAGGTTAAAAATACATAAACCAATGGGTGATGGGCCTGTGCATTCATGCCAATATTTATAAAGGTTGGGTGATGTGGACAACCTAATATACACATTATATTCACTAAAACTTGGGTCACAGACATGAGACATTCGCTAAATGGTGAATATTCACAACTAAAGTTTTCCTTTCCAAGAAAACTACAGATGAAAAGGATTGGACCATGTAAGGTGTTGGCTAAGTATGGCCCCAATGCTTACACGATAGATCTACCCATGGATATGTCCATGTCTCTCATTTTCAATTTGAAGGACTTGATTTAGTACAAGGGTTCAGAAATAGATACAGTACAAAGGTGACTAAGGATGTGGTAGAACACCAAGTACCTGATTAGATCAAGCCACAAGTAGAGATAATTCTAGATTCAAGACTGAAGAAGAAGACTAGGAGTAAGACATACATGGAGCATATAGTCAAATGGAAGCTAAAACCTGAGTCAGAGGTTACTTGGATAGCAGAGAGTGACTTTAAGAAGCATGGAATCAGTTTGGAGTTTGTCACACCTCAGGTACCTTGAATTTCTTATTGTAGGGGGAGAATGGTGTAGGAGCACCTTAAGGTCTCAAGGAGTATCTTTGTAAATTTTGGCTTGTAGGTGGTTCTAGCCAACCACCAAGGTAATAAGGACTAAGGATAAAGTCCAAAGTTTGATTTGGTGTGTGATTAGAGGTAGGAGATTTTGAGTCATGTGTTTTTGTGTGTTCAATTAGGCTCTAGTACTTAAGTCCTATTATGCCCTGCATCCCCGTCCCTACATTTTGTATGAAAAATGTTGGCTCCCCCTATTTTTTTTTCTTTCTTCTTTTGGCTCTTGCCCTGTCCTTTCCTTTGTTTCCTTTGTTTTCCTCCACTAGGGTTTTCTTTCCCGCGGTGTTGTTTAGTTTTTTTGGTCTCTCGTGTCTCCAGGACCCAGTCCCAAAGTTGGTCATCCTTTGTTGGGAGCTGGATTCTGGACTCTGATATTCTTTGTTGAGATGTCTTCTTCCCTTAAGGTGGCATCGTCGTATGGAATCCCTGAGCCCAGAGTCAGGAGATCTGTCTGTCCAGAGTTTGCAGAAGGAAAGGTGACTTGATTTTATCGCGGGTATAAATATAAGTTACCTGTCATTTTTACATGTACCGTGATTAAACACTTAAGCAATTAGAGCAATTTCAGAGTGATTTGCAGAAATTTAGTGATAATTCAGTGCTAATCATTCCGAGCATTTTTGAGTGATTATGAGTGGTTTGTGGTGGTGAGCTGTGATCATTTAGCAATTGAAGTTGTTGCAGAGCTTTCATGGAGGTTTCCTTTCCTTTCCTTTCTATGTTTTTCTATTGGTGCCTCCTCTCCCTTCGGCTTTCCTTCTTTCTATTGTTGTTTGGTCTTGTGTTGCCTTGCTTTTGTTTGTTTGTCTTGCGTTTCTTTTTGGTTTGCTGCCCGTTGGTGGGTCAGCTCTGCTAGAGGGTTGTCCACCCTCTGTGCAGATGCCATCTAGTCTATAGATGGTGTAGAAAGTTGTAAATATTCTGTACATTGTCTGGTTTAATGTAAATGTTTGCTCTGCGCTATGTATATATGTAAATTTGGTGTATATCTATTGTGTATCCATCCAGTCTGCATGTATATCCCCTTTGGCTTTGATGTATATTCCATGTGTATCCTACCTGGTACCCTAGCAAGCTTGCTGTGCTGCGTCTGTTGCTGGTTTTTAGTCCGCGAGCTCGCTCTGTGTAGAGTACCGCCGGTTTGAAACTCGGCTCTCAGCTAGTTTTAAATAGGTGGTTTTCTCTCTCCTCTATAAACCGGTCTGACTTTCATTTATGTCCCATGCGTGCATTTAAATTTGTCTAAGTGGACGTCACTTTTCACGCATTCAGACAGTTGGCTCCACCGCCATTACCATAACTCCCATTTATTACTCACCCACGTGGCACCCACGTGGGTCAGACAGCTCACTTTTGTACACGTCTACCAATGATTACTTCCCCAGGCTCTGGGTATCTTTCCATCACCCATCCCATGCCCTCTTTTTGCTAAGTATGAAGAAACCCCCAGACCTGGGTGATGAGTTAAATTTCTAAGTTCGTAATATGATTGTCTATTTTCCAGAGTTTTTTTTGAACGAAACTAACATTATTAGGGGAAGCAAACACAGGGATGGTAAGATCTCTAGACCTCAAAGTATTTGTTTATCAATGCATTCTGATGGTTGCCTTGCCTTGCAGGTTTCAGGAAACAACAAGCTTGCAAACATGTCTAAAGCTTCCACATCCTCCCCACCCGGAAGACTGGAACTTCCTTCTATGGCAAGTACCAAGGCAGTAGTTAGATCTAAGTTGGAAAAGGCCCTGGAGAAATTGCCTACGAGCCTAAAGTATGTAAAGGATGGAGTCATCACGGGCTCAAAGATTAAGTCCAAAGTCCAGTTCATCACCGACACCAGCATCGGAACATGGCCAGAAATGTAGGCCTTGGTAAAATTTATGTACATTCAGCGATAGGCCGAAGATCCTTTGGCCATTCAAATTGGAAACTCTAGGATTCTCAAGGTGGCTTGTTTCTCATGCTCTATGCAGTCACCAGAGCTTATTCTCACACTTTCAGCACACTACAACACATCTATCTGGGCTATTATGCTCACAACCCTGGAGCCAATAGGGTACCCTACTCCCATGGTGTCCCTCAATCCTGATACTTTCCAGAGGGGCTTGGGGATCCCCCAATTTGACAAACCAGTCATGGTCACCCGGTCAGATGCCTTGGCCCATTTCACTCAGTTGGAGGAAGCGGCCCGTGTATAAATGAACAATCATTGGCTAAAGACTCCAAAGAGGGATCCCAAGAGGATGAAGCTGGAAATCCCCAGGGCTGAATTTAAAGAAAGCATCCAAATGAGGATGATAGCCTTATGTCGGGTCTTCGGACAATAGCATGCCTGAGAATTTTCCATGTGGATGTACTACTTTTTGCTAGGTATCAGCATAGGCGAGGAGTATTTTGACTGGGCTGGCATAATCTCCAACCACATGGACTCCCAGTTCCTTTAATTGGCCAAGAAGAAGAATTTTTACATGAATTCTTATGTTCTTTGGGCCCTGGCACAACAAGGGCCCCACACCAATGGCTTACTCATAGAGGGCATGCGTGGGATCGGCCCAGGACAGAAGGCCCCTTGGGACCACTTCCCACAAATATAATGGGAGGCCAGCTTCCCCAGTTTTTGCTAGGTAAATGATGCATTCATTTACTACCACCTACTCACACCCACCTGGGATGTAGGCTACCACCTGTCCACAGAGGCGATGAATTTGGTCCAGAGTTACAGACATTATTATATACAATTTCAGCAGCATACTTACATAAGGGTGACCGGCTTCTCTGGGAAGCCCTACTTGTTGCCCAAACATTATGGGGACAAGATAATCCTCCTTGAATATTGCAGGAAAATGATCGAGCTGCACGCCTTCTTTGCCTTGAAGAAGGTAACAAATATTCCATTCCCAATCACTTGTGGGAATTATTCATGCAGTTTGGCTGCCACAAAAGAGGCAGATAATGAGCTTAAGAGCCATAGCCTAGTGGAATTTTACTTAGCATGAAAACACTTTGATTTTCATGGAAAGATTGCAACAGCGCTTCCCCGAGCATCAGAGCCCCACCAATATCATATAGAAGACTTCTGGGAAGATTGCCAGGATGACGTGGAAGTCCGAGGGTGGAATTATGTTAGAATGACCACAGGAATGATGGAGAGATTAAAACTCTGGAGATTCCCAAAAGATTTCTCAGACACCGGTTCCATGGTAGAACCCCAGTACAAGGCAAAGGGAATCAATAAATTGGCCCTTCCACTAGTGAACTGGGATGCACAGGAGGGGCCCTTGATTGAAGAATTCACTCAAAATATAGTGGAATGTAGCCACCTCTACTTTAAGAAGGTGTGCCCCAAGAGCGTTCGCCGAGCGGCCCAGCCGATACCAAATTTAACTCCGGGGGCCTGTACTTCCTCACAAGGAGTAGATATAGGAAAAGGGGTAGACACAACTCCCACTATGTAATAAGTCCTTATTAAAGAACAAATAAGGAAATTAGTAGCAGCCTCCCAAAAAATGAGGGAGAAGCTAATCACATGGCTGGCTACCACGGTGCTTATGGCTAGACCGATTCATCCTTCATCCTCCCCTTCACTAGTAGCCTTGATGGTTAAAGCAACAAGGGTGGATCCAATGGAGCAAGCCACAATGAGAGATGCGGGGCCCCCCTTGATTACCAAGAGAAGGAGGAGGCTTGACCCGAAGCCCAAGAAGGAGCCAGAGTTGGGGATACCCCAGACTCCACAAGTTGAGATCTTGTCTTCCGACTCCCTGGAGCCAGGAAAGGAACCAGAACCTGCCGATGTCCCAGACAACCCTCCTCCACAAGATGAGTTCGATGATGTTTTTACAATTGGTGAGTTTAGTAATCTATAGGGGGACATTGAGCAGATGGAGGTTGAAGTCCCAGCACAAGAGGAAGCTAAGGAACAAAAACCTGCACAGGAGCAGGGAGAGCAAATGGAAGAAGAGAAGGAAATAGAGCAAGAGATCACCTCCAAAGTTTTGGAGATATAAGATATGGCGGCAGATCAGAAAAAGCAGAGTGATCAAACGACATCTACTGAGGGAACTATACCTACGGGAGAAACCATAACCTTGGCATTCGCGTTCCAAGTGCCACTCCTCAGAGTGACCTTTGGGCAGGTAATAACCGTGGCTCAAACATTAAATCTTGGCCCGGTACCTCCCCCATTTCCAAAGGATATACCAACAGAAGAAGAAATCCCAGCGACAGAAGCTGAAGAACAAGGAAAACAACAAGAGGAGGAAACCCTAGGGACAACCAATGAAGGTCCAGACAAAGCTAAAGATATAGAGGACCAGGCAGAGGAAATAAACATCACCGGGGAAATGTTCTTGACAAAGCCCAAGATAAGGAGAAAGGGGTGGGCGAGACTCACACCACTGAGGAGGAACAACAACAGGACACTAGGGAAGAACTGAAAGAATAGACTTTGGCAAATAAGCCACCCCTACCGCCTTAGTGATTGGTTGAAAGTAAAAAAAGAAAATCTTTGTCCACCCCCAGAGCTCACCTCTCCATAGCTGAAATGATGGCTCAGGTCCAGGGCCCACCAAAGGCCAAGAAAGCCTGGACGGTTCATACTCTTCGAACTGGGCTGGGAGGAGAAACAATTGTCGTTGTTGCAACACCTCCCCCAAATGCTAATGAGGCAACTGTCAAGGCTGAAGATTACGATATCACAGAGATATCACTGGAAAAAAGAGGAAAATAGGATGAAGTGAACCTGTTAAAAGAGGCGACCATAGCCATGGAGGCCCGATATGAAAAGGAGGCCCAAATGCTCAAAGCGGAAAAAGAAAGGATAGAGAACCTTATGGGATTGCTTACTGAGCTAGCCAGGCCTATTAGTGCCATTCCTCTGGAGGCCTCCACATCTAATGCCCCATTACCATAGAGCGACATAGAATCCCTACAAAAATTGAAGAAGAAGGCCCAAGCGGTTGATAAGTGGGTCGCTCTGTAGGTAGGAAACACCCGGTGCTTCCTAGTATCTACCCTCCAGGATTTATATGCGGCTCGACAGGTTCTGCATTAGGAAAAAACTATTATCAACATATGGGAGGGTGATATGGAAAAATATGAGGCATGGAAGGTAGAACTAGAAGAGCTCCTCAACCTTGGGGAAGAGATGGTCTCTGAGTTTGGGATTGTGGGAGAAGAATCATTCAATTTTGTGAGGACCCAACACTCTAGACTTGACCTCACATTGGAGGTACTCAAGCAACTGGTAGGGGTTCTACATGACAAGATCAACATGATTAAGTATTCTTCAAATATGTATAAGGAATTTGTCACAAAGGTCTCCGAACCTGACCCATTCAGCACTAACACATGCACTCCAAAGGTGTACATTTTGGGTAAGTTTGATGAATTATTTGAGTCCAGATATCAATCCCCGGAGGGACTAGACATGACTCAAATGGCGATATTGGCTTGCATGATTCTTAGTGGCCATGATGTGGCAAAAATGGTTGATGAATCCAAGAATAATTTTCTGGAGCTAGGAGAACAGATTGAGGCAGATAAGTACCGGCGGTCCAGCCTCAGAGAGATTGATGAGGATGGAATCTCCCGCCTCCTCCAAACTTTCAATGATAACAAGAAACAATAAAGTTTCTCCGGAGGTCGGAGGAAACCCAAACATCTTGTATTCTTTATTATTTCAGAACATAAGTTCCCAGATCCTGGAGTCTTGAATACTAAATTTTGTAGTATTTTGTGTGATCCATGTCCCAGTCCCCGAGGCCGACCGGTCACTTTCAAAAGCGGTTAATAAATACTGTCAGAAGGTGCTTGGCTACATCAAGAAATGTCAGATCGACAGTTAGTTTTCTAACAAATGGTCTTCTCGAGGTGCCACTTTGGGTACACACCTAGCACATTGGGGACAGGGCACCACATTTCCCATTTAAGAGGCATGTAGCCTCAATCCCTGAGGATTGGATTTCTTCCTTCTCTTTCCCAGCTCTCTTCTCGAGGCCAATTCCTCCACTCTACCATCTTGTCTTATTCTTCTGACATGTCAAGCCTATTCCGTCTCAATGTCTTTTATACGGTGGCATAGGTAGTACCGGCCCTTGGATAATATATTCTATTGTACAATGTAGTGTGAAATAGGGTTAGGGTTAGGGTTAGATGAAAATGTTTATAAATGGTAAGTCTGGCCCTTTTTCAAGGGTCGTCAAAATTGACAATTTTGCAGTCCATAGTAATAGAGAAGCAATATTTTCATTTCTATTGTAGAGCTCAGTGCTCCTTGGTCTTTAAGCATTCAGTAATTAGATGCTCCCTTGGAGCCACCATTGTATCACGCACCAGTGTTGGCTGGAAGAAATATTAATGAAGAAGAGGTGGTTCTTGCAATGATGTTGTTGGCACCTGGTCTTCCAAGTTAATGGTATTTTATGTTTAAATGTTCTTCATGTCTTCTGCTCTGATATTGTAAGTAGATCAACGACCTCCTTTCCCATGCTACTAATCAAATATGGACTGATGGTTATGTATTTCTTCAGTATTTAGTATAGTATATCAGAGCATTATTGATGTATGGGATGTTTAAACATAACTATAAGTAGATGGAATACTTCTAACCCTACAGGATCTTTTTTAGTTTATTTGTTAAGTGTAGAATGCTTTGAGAAACCTCACCTTCCTGAATCCCCAAAGAGAATGAGTTGAAGAAACTAGCTATCCCCCTCAAAAATAGTCACATCTCCCAACCAAGCCCCGCACCATCATGACCCGACACCCTGGTGCTTGGAGGCCCGGGGAATCTAACTTCCCCGGATAGCCTTTGTAGGCAGAGTTGGCCGGTACCCCAGTACCCGGTGACAACTTATGACTGTTGGTGGACCCAGTCACCAAAGTCCCATCAATAGAAATGGGCGCTAGAAAGAGGGCATGAACTCATCTCCCTCTCGAGATTCCAATTTTACACCTCCCAAGGGTTCCCCAAGCTATAGTTTTAGGAGTCAAGCCTTCACTGGGATTAGGTCTTTCTCCACAGTGATATTTGAGAGAATCCTTAGGTCAGCCCCAAACCCAAGAAGGTTTATTGAACTTGAGCCTCTTGCTTGAAAGAAGCAGACCCCAAAAACCACACCAGCCACTATTATCTGGGGATCTAGTATACCTCAGAATACCCAAATTTCTCAGACAATCCCGGGAACCACCACTCAAACTACCCAAACTCTAGTTTCCCCAATGGCTACATATTTTGGTAACACCGGGTCCTCAATGGGAACTTTTCTGGGTGCAATTAATGACTTATCGTCACACCTAGAGAAATTTGCCCGCGATATGAGAATTTAATCTCACAAACTATAGAAGAGCACTTACAGGAATACAAGGATGCCATGAACTGAATTAGAGCAGGGTGAGTTAAACTGGTACCTTAACCTTCCTGCCAACTCCATTAATAGTTGGCAAGACATGGAGGATGCCTTTCTGGCTACCTTTCACATACACATGGACCTATCCTGGTCCCATAGCCAGTTCATCTCCATTAGAAAGGAACCTAATGAGCCTCTTGCACCATTCAACCATCGGTTCCAGCACACCTTGAAGAGGTGCACGGGCCCTTTCATTCCATCCTTGAAAGTGACCATACAAACTTACCTTAACACGATGGACCCCTTCGTTGCCACTCTCCTTTGGAGAACAACCGCCGTGGGTGACCAGGATACTTTTGTGAAGGTTTACAACCTAGCCTTAGAATTACCCCGTGGTCTCAACAAATCCCCGGGCGGGATTGTGCAGAGCACGCCATTTAACATGATCCCCGGCAAGACAACATACGCCAGGGGGTATAACCCCAATCTGGCAATGGGTGCCCCCGCGGTGGCGATGAATCCCCCACCACCGCCGATAGACCAGCATGCCCAGTACATTTATCCCTCACAAACTCATGCAATACCAAGTCTGGAAGCCTTTCCTTGGAATCAACCATAGCAGGCACAACAACCTCAGACACAACCACCCAGAGTGCCCTTCTTTCAGTCGTCCACAGCTGGAGGATTGTCGCCCTCAACTCTGGCGAATACCGCTACCTTCCCAGGAAACCAACAATGAAAACCATCAAATTATGATGCAAACACTCAATTGACTGCCAAGGTTGAATCCCTCTGGCGAATGTTGTCTACCCTGACTGTGGACATGGGTCAACTGAAGGCGGGGTCCTATATACCCCAGAATTCTAATTCCCAGAGAGGGAATATCTTCTCTAGCCAATGAAACAACAATGTCGAGGGGAGAAACTTCAACAACGGGCCTCGGCCCAACCAACAGAAATGGAACAATAACGCAAACACCAGAGGCCCGCCTCCAAACCAAAATGCCAACCAAAGTGGTGCCAGACCGTCACATTTCACACCAGTCACAGACTTCCAGCCCATGACTAATTGGTGTAGATTGCACGACATAGGCTCCCACCATGAGGTAAACTGTTCCATGTTGGAGAAAGTCATCATGATCTCCCAGCTAGACAGATAACAATCACATGATGCTACTCCCCCAGAGCCCCCTATGCAAGAGTCAACCCACAGTACCTTCACCTGTGAGACCATCTTCTTTGGAACTTTCAGGGAAGATGAAGAAGAGTCTAAATTGCACATATTCTTTGATGAATCTATCCTACCTTTTGAGGCCAATACCTTCACCAAACCGCGGACTCCATACAACACCCAAAGTTAGGCTGGTAAAGGACCAGGTTACACGCCTACACCCCCTACCAAGGACACTCCTCCCTAGGATAACACAACTGATCAGCCCACCCCTCTAACAGGTTCTAGCTCTAACCAAGCGAAAGACCTAGCCGAGAGAAGTCATCAATTCCCAGGAGGAAGATTCAACATTACAAAGGCATTAGAGAAAACCACCACCTCCATGACCTTGATGGAGGTTTTGTTAAATTATCCCGAGTAGAAGAAGTCTCTTCTGAAGCTCTTGGGAAACCCATAACTTGTCAGTCGCCTGCCTAAGACTATCTCTTTTGAGGACGCCAGTGCGGCTGTCTTCATGGGGAAACAATTAGGATCCTACCTTCCTACTAGGCCTGAATATCCAAGGAAAAAACATACACAATTACTTAGTAGACTCCAGAGCTTTGGGCAACATCATACCCTTATCCATATGCTAGAAGCTCAAATTCCATCCCACCCCATCTAATGGCGTAGTGATCCAGCTGGATAAGACTCCTATGAAAAGTGTGGGGGAATTGAAGAATGTTCGGATACAGCTTATCCAAAACCCTAGGATAGCCAGCATAATCGACGTCCAAGTGGTGGAAATCCCAGAGACTTATGGGATGTTATTAAGTTAGAATTGGTCTAAGTCCTTGAACGGATATTTCTCGACTGACTTCTCCCACTTGTGGCTCCCCTGGGAAGGAGAATCAAACAAGATCTGGGTTGAAAGTGAACCACAGATGAAGCAGGCCCTTACCAAGGTTGGGAGGGTTAGTGAGGTCTTCTTCTCTGAGACTTCCCTCAGGGTGTACCAACCCTTTGAAATCCTAACATTTGATTTCACCCCTGGGAGGATCCCATAGTTCTGCAGAGAACCCAGGACCTAGAAGAAAATTTGAGAGTTGAAGTTGACTCTCAGGGCTACACTCTTGTCCTACACTTGGTGTCGAGTGCACTTTCAAAAACATTCAGAGCTAGAGTGTGAACCTTGCCTTTCTGTCGCTACCTGACACATCGATGCCTTCCGAAGCAAAGCACATGCAGTTGCTCCTCGGGAACCCAATATTCTTCCTGGAAACCCCTCTTCAGTGCCATTTCCCTAGGAACCTTAGATTCAAACCCCTCCAGAGGTAAACCCCACCGACATGCCAACAATTCAGGAGGAAACTCCTCCCAAGTCTCCCAAGAACAATCCAAAGGCTACCCCCTCTCCCTAGCTTGAGAACACAAGTAATGATTTGTGGACCCTCAAGTTCGATGGGTCCCGATCCAAACAAGGTTGCAGGGCCAGGGTAGAATTAATCAACTCGTGAGGGAAATCTTTCCTTGCATCCTACAGATTGTAGTTCAACTACACCAATAATGTTACACAGTATGAGGCTCTGGTCCTTAGACTCTTATTTGCATTAAGGAAAGGGATCACCTACCTTCGGGCCCTGGGTAATTTAGAGTTGGTTGTCAAACAGGTCCAGAGTCAATATACATGTCATGACAAAAGCTTGGCCGCATACCGCAATCGGGCATGGAGCCTTATTAAATATTTTGATGCCTTTGGCATTGATCTCATTCCCTAGTGGCAAAATTTTGTGCCAAATGCCCTTGCTATTTCTTCCAGCACACTTGAGCCCATGGCCAGCTCGCGACTCAAGAGATTTTCAATTGAGATGGTCCCCACCCCATCCATTCTAGACAATGTTACCCACTTTCAAGTTTTTGAGGATGACCAACATATCCTAGCTTTCATGGCCAATGTTGGTGTCTTTGAGCATTAGATAGTGGAAGAATGAGACCATGACGATACTGGATAGGGTGATGAAGATGATGGGATCATGGACCTACCTACTAACACCATCCCAAAGGGGGTGGTCATGCTTGAACGAATCTTTGACTCGAACCCTTGGGGCCAGGAAAAGATGTCATCCTCCTCTAATGGAGGAAAGTTTGAAAAAGTAAACATCGGCTAGCCCGGTGAAGAAAAGATGATACACATTGGCACCTCTTGCTCCCCTGAGGAGAAGGAGAAGATTCTTGCGGTTCTTCAAGAGTACATAGACATAATTGCATGGGGATATGAGAATTTGAAAACATATGACACATCCGTTATGACTCATACTATTCCCCTAAAACCTGATGCTAAGCCTTTTCGGCAAAAGCAATGACTGGTCAACCCACTAATCAAGCCTCTAATTTGTCAAGAGGTGGAAAAATTGCTGTCAGCCCGGATCATCTTTCCAATCTGGCACACTACATGGGTTGCTAACCTGGTCCCTATGAGGAAGAAGAGAGGTGAAGTTCACCTTTGCGTGGATTTATGAAACCTGAATAGGGCCTCCAACAAGGATAATCACCCTCTCCCCTCATTGGATGAGGTGTTGCAGATATTAAATGGATCTCAAATGATGTCGTTGTTGGATGGGTACTCCAGGTATAACCAAGTCATGGTTAAGTATGAAGATAGTGAGAAAACATTGTTCACCACCAAGTGGGGAATGTTTGCATACAGGAGGATGCCCTTTAGTTTGATTAACACAGGGGCCACTTTTCAAAAGGCCATGGACATTGCATTTAAGGGCCTTGTGAATTAGTGTATAATCATCTACATGGATGATTTGACCATCTTTTCCCAGGACAGGCGTGACCATTCTGCCCATCTCGCTCAGATCTGCGAGAGATGTCGCTGGTATGGAATATCCCTTAACCCCAAGAAATTCATATTTGGGGTCGCAAAGGGGATGTTACTCAGGCACATCATCTCCAAGAAGGGCATATCCATTGACCTTGAGAGAGTTGAAGCGCTGCTAAATTTACAGATGCCCGGTAGCAAGAAAGAGGTGCGGTCTTTCTTCAGAAAGATTAACTTCATCCGGTGGTTCATCACTGGATTCACCGAGATAGTTAAACCACTCAATGAAATTATGAAAAAGGATACCAAGATTGAGTGGAGTCCTAAAGAAAAGTGAGCATTCACCCAGATCAAACAGATAATAATGGAAGCACCTATCTTGGCTAGTCCGGACTACTCCCTTCAATTTTATATTTACTCCTTTGCTTCATCGCATTCTGTCATGGCGGTGTTGAATCAAAAGGTTGAAGGTGAAGAATGACCAATAGCTTTCATGAGCTCCCCTTTCAAGAACATTGAAGTTTGGTATTCATCGCTTGAAAAGTAGGCCTTTTCTCTTGTTCACGCTATCAAGAAATTCTGGCATTACATTCTCCGGTGCAAGGTGCATGCTATCGTCCTGGACCAAGCCGTGAAGTCTTTGTTGATGCAGAGTGAGTTGGGAAAAAGACGGGGGAAATGAATGGCCATCCTTCAGGAATATGATTTAGAAATTCAGCCCATGAAGATAGTCCGAGGCCAGGGACTGAGTCGAGCGATGGCAGAAGAGACTCCCCGCATAGAATGCCAAACTTACATGGTGGAGCCCATCACTCAAGACCTGTGGTATACCAATCTCTTATACCTACTACTGAACAACCAATGCCTAGACAGGTTACCTCCCAATAAACGCCGCACCCTAAGGATGAAAAGTGCTCACTTTATGATCAAAAACTCTGCGCTTTACCACAGGAACTACGAGGGAGTGTACCTTTGGTGCATTGACAAAGACCAACCTGCAAAGATGATTGATGAATTTCATGGGTAGTTTGGAACTGGGCATGGCTTAGATGACGCCACCGCCCATCAGATCCTTCAGGCTAGATATTATTGGCCCTTTATATTTAAAGATGTTTACACTCACGTTTGGAGGTGCCACACTTGCCAAACCGTGGCGCATCATGAGGGTAACCCAGCTATGCCTTTGCAACCAGTCTTTGAGGCTAGGCCCTTCACCCAATGGGCATTTGACTTCATCGGGGAGATCAAACCCAACTCATCTACCAACCATTGGTACATCCTAACCGCCATTGATTACTACACCTGGTGGTCTGAAGCTATACCTTGCAAGAATAACACGGTAGACATGGTTATCAAATTCCTGGATGAAAACATCGTCACAAGGTTTGGAATGCCCTTTACTTTGGTATGTGCCAATGGTCTGGCATTTTTTTCAGCATAATTACTTGAGTGGACCTACAATCAAAAGATCACTCTGAAGTTTTCTAGCAACTATTACCCCTAGGGGAACGGTGTTGCTGAATCTACAAACAAAAATTTACTTGAAGTGATCAAACACCTGCTATAATAGAATCCTTGAGATTGGCACCAAAATTTGAAATTTTCCCTTTGGGTGGATCGCATTCAAATCAAGGCCACCCTAGGAATGTCTCCATTCCATCTAGTTTATGGCCAGAACCCTGTGTTCCCAATCAACTTACAGATCCCAGTTTTGTAGTTTATGCAGGAATTCAGCAACCGGGATAACATCATGGAGGTTCAGCTCCTAAATCTGGTGTGGATGGAAGAACAGTGAGACGCAGCCCTTGAACATTTTGTGCATCATCAAGCAGTGGTAAAGTGATGGTTTGACCGCAGAGCCCAATACAAGGCTTTTCTGATTTCAGACTTGGTCCTGTTGTGGGATAAGGCCCGAAAAAAGAAAGGCAAGCACACCAAGTTCCAACGGCTCTGGCTCGGGCCATATTTAATTTCAAAAATCTGCAGGGAAAATACTTACTACCTTAACACCATGACTGGAGAACTTGTCCCATTCCCTGTCAATGGACAGTTTCTCAAACATCATTTCGAGTAAGGTAAGTTCGCCCAAAATTGTATTTTTATGTATAGTTTCTAGCTTGTAAATATTTCTCTCCAGTGCCTTGTTGGGAGGTACCCTACCTTGTAAATAGCCTTGTTGGTTGTCCTCTGGGGCAGTATTTTTCTTGGTGGTTTCCATTTTTTTTATTTCTTATTTTCTTTTCGGGTTCTGGAATTTTGTTCTCTCTTGTAAGGATTGGAATGCTTCACATAAATTTTGGTCTCTGGGATGGTGTCTGTAGCATGGTGAACTTAAGAATCTGTTGTTAGCATGATGGAATCGGTCTGGTCTCCGGAGATATTTTACAAGTTTGGTGGTACATTTTGAGAAATCTTCATCAGGTTTATTTCTAGAAGTCTGGCAATCAGTGAAATAAAAATAAGGAACAAGTAATCAGACACATCGAAGGTAGATTGGTTGTACTAGTTGGTTGATCCAAGTGTGAACTTCTAAAAGATTATTTCTAGGTCTGGAGTTTTATCCCCCATTCAACATATGAAATAAGTGGAAGGGTGAAAGAAGTACCACCATTAAAATTAGCTAAGCTTAAGCTTGATGGTGAAAAAAGTACCACCCTCCCACCTAGGAACATACAAAATAACAAGAAAAGGAAAGCGAGACAAAACTTCAGTCTCTAGGACAAATGAGCAAATATGATGACTTTGTGGTTTGATGTAGTTAGTACCTCTTCTCTACTCCTCCCAGAGGTCATCGGCTTGATTTATTTCCAAAGCACACACTCTACCACTGATGAAAGATCATGGACTGGATCCCGCATGGCCAGATTTTCTCAGACATGTTACTCTTTGCATGTAAGATACTACGAGTAACAACTTGTTCCAGTTTTGCTAACCAAAGGTTCTGTAGTTCTCAAATGCGCTAAGGCATTTGTCCTAGATAGTTGTCATTTGTTATGCCCTACATCCCCGTCCCTACATTTTGTGTGCAAAATGTTGGGTCCCCCTTTTTGTTTTTCTTTCTACTTTTTGCTCTTTCCCTGTCCTTTCCTTTGTTTCCTTTGTTTTCCTCCTCCGAGGTTTTCTTTCCTGTGGTTTTATTTTGTTTTTTTGGTCTCTTGTGTCTCCGGGACCCAGTACCGGAGTTGGTCATCCTTTGCTGGGAGCTGGATTTCGGACTCTGGGATTCTTTGCCGAGATGTCTTCTTCCCTTAAGGTGGCATCGTCATATGGAATCCCTGGGCCCGGAGTCCCGAGGTCTATTTGTCTGGAGTTTGCAGAAGGAAAGGTGACTTGCTTTTACCATGGGTATAAATATAAGTTGCCTGTCAATTTCACATTTACCCTGATTAAACATTTAAGCAATCAGAGTGATTTCAGAGTGATCTCGGAGTGATTTCAGAGTGATTTGCAGCAATTTAGCAATAATCTAGTGCTAATCATTTCGAGCATTTCTGAGCGATTGTGAGTGGTTTGTGGTGGTGAGTTGTGATTGTTTGGTATTTGAAGTTGTTGCAAAGCTTTTGCGGAGGCTTCCTTTCCTTTCCTTTCTATATTTTTTGGTTGGTGCTTCCTCTCCCTTCAGATTTCCCTCTTTCTGGTGTTGTTTGGTCTTGTGTTGCCTTGCTTTTGTTTGTTTGTCTTGCATTTCTTTTTGGTTTGCCACCCGTTGATGGGTCGGCTCTGCTAGAGGGTTGTCCGCCCTCTATACAGATGTAATCTAGTCTGTAGATGGTGTAGAAATTTGTAAATATTCTGTACATTGTCTGGTTTCTTGTAAATGTTTTCTCTACGCTGTGTATATATGTAAATTTGGTGTATATCTGTTGTTTATCCTTCCAGTCTGCATGTATATCCCCTTCAACTTTGATGTATATTTTGTGTGTATCCTGCTTGGTAGCCTAGCAAGCTCGCCGTGCTACGTCTATTACTGGTTTTTAGTCCGCGAGCTCGCTCTGTGCAGAATACCGCCAGTTTGAAACTTGGCTCTCGGCCGGTTTCAAACAGGTGGTTTTCTCTCTCCTCCATAAACTGGCCTAACTTTCATTTATGTCTCATGTGTGCATTTAAATTTGTCCAAGTGGCTATCACTTTTCGCGCATTCAGATAGTTGGCTCCGCCACCGTTACCATAACTCCCATTTATTACTCACCCACATGGTGCCCACATGGGTCTAATGGCTCACTTTTGTACATGTCTACCAACAGTTACTTCCCCAGGCTCCGAGTCTCTTTCCATCACCCATCATGTGCCCTCTTTTTGCTAAGTATGAAGAAACCCCTGGACCTGGGTGATGAGTTAAATTTCTAAGTTCATAATATGAATGTCTATTTTCCAGAGTTTTTTTTGAATGAAACTAACTTTATCAGGGGAAGCAAACACCATGATAGTAAGATCTCTGGACCCTAAAGTATTTGTTTATCTATGTGTTTTGACGGTTGCCTTGCCTTGCAGGTTTCCACAAACAACAAGCTTGCAAACATGTCTAAAGCTTCCGCATCCTCCCCACTTGGAAGTCCAGATTTTCCTTCTATGGCAAGTACCAAGGCGGTAGTTAGATCTAAGTTGGAAAAGGCTCTGGAGAAATTTCCTATGAGCCTAAAGTATGTATAGGATGGAGTCATCATGGGCTCAAATATTGAGTCCAAAGTCCAGTTCATCACCGACACCAGCGTCGGACCATGGTCAGAAATGCAGGCCTTGGTAAAAGTTATGTACATTCAGAGACAGGCCAGAGATCCTTTGGCCATTCAAATTGGAAACTCCAGGATTCTCAAGGTGGCTTGTTTCCCATGCTCTATGCAGTCAGCAGAGCTTGTTCTCACACTTTCAGCACGCTACAACACATCTATCCGGGCTGTTATGGTCGCAGCCCCGGAGCCAACAGGGTACCCTACTCCCATGGTGTCCCTCAATCTTGATACCTTCCAGAGGGGCTTGGGGATCCCCCAATTTGACAAACCAGCCATGGTCACCCGGTCAGATGTCTTGGCCCAATTCACTTAGTTGGAGGAAGTGACTCGTAAATACATGAACAATCATTGGCTAAAGACCCTGAAGAGGGATGCCAAGAGGATGAAGCTAGAAATCCCCAGGGATGAATTTAAAGAAAGCATCCAAATGGGGATGATAGCCTTATGCTGGATCTTCAGACAATAGCATGCCCGAGAATTTTCTGGGTGGATGTACTACCTTTTGCTAGGTACCGGCACAGCTGAGGAATATTTCGACTGGGCTGTCATAATCTCCAACCATGTGAACTCCCAGTTCCTTCAACTGGCCAAGAAGAAGAATTTTTACATGACTTCTTATGTTCTCTGGGCCTTGGCACAAAAACGGCCCCACACCAATGGGTTACTCACAGAGGGTGTGCTTGGGATAGGCCCGAGATAGAAGGCCCCTTGGGACCACTTCCCACAAATATAATGGGAGGCTAGCTTCCCCATTTTTTTCCGGGTAAACAATGCCTTTGTTTACTACCACCTACTCACACCCACCCGGGATGTAGGATACCGCCTGTCCACAGAGGCAATGAATTTGGTCCAGAGTTACAGACATTATTATATACAATTTTAGCAGCATACTTACGTAAGGTTGACTGGCTTCGCTGGGAAGCCCTACTTGTTTCCCAAACATTGCGGGGACAAGATAATCCTCCTAGAATATTGCAGGCAAATAATGGAGCTACACGCCTTCTTCGCCTTGAAGAAGGTAACAAATATTGTATTCCCAATATCTTGTGGGAATTATTCATGCATTTTGGCCGCCGCAAAAGAGGCAGATAATGAGCTTAAGAGGTATAGCCTGGCAGAATTTTTCTTAGCGCGGAAACACTTTGATCCGCATGGCAAGATTGCAGCAGCGCTTTGTTGGGCATCACAACCCCACCAATATCATATAGAAGACTTCTGGGAAGATTTACAGGATGATGTGGAAGTCCAGGGGTGGCATTATGTTAGAATGACCATATGAATGATGGAGAGATTAAAACTCCAAATATTCGCGGAAGATTTCTCAGACACCGGTTCCATGGTAGATCCCCAGTACAAGGCAAAGGGGATCGATAAATTGGCCCTTCCACCAGTGAACTGGGATGCATAGGAGGGGCCCACGATTGAAGAATTCACTCGCAATATAGTGGAACGCAACCACCTCTACTTTAAGAAGGTGTGCCCTGGGAGCGTCCGCCGAGCGGCCTAGCTGATACCAAAGTTAACTCCAGGGGCCGGTACTTCCTCACAAGGAGTAGATAAAGGAAAAGGGGTAGGCACAACTCCCACTATGTGAGAAATCCCCATTAAAGAATAAATAAGGCAATTGGTAGCAGCCTCCCAACAAATGAAATAGAAGCTAATCACACGGCTGGCTACCTCAGTGCTTATGGCCAGACCGATTAGTCCTCCATCCTCCCCTTCACTAGCAGCCTTGATGGTTAAGGAAACAGGGGTGGATCCAATGGAGTAAGCAACAATGAGAGATGTAGGGCCCCCCTTGATTACCAGGAGAAGGAGGAGGCTTGACTCAAATCCCAAGAAGGAGCCAAAGTTGGGGATGCCCTTGACTCCACAAGTTGAGATCCTGTCTTCTGACTCCTCGAATCTAGAAAAGGAACCAGAACCTATCGATGTCCCAGACAACCCTCCTCCGCAAGATGAGTTTGATGATATTTTCACAACCGAGGAGTTTGGTAATCTATAGGGGGACATTTAGCAGACGGAGGTTGAAGTCCCAGCATAAGAGGAAGCTGAGGAACAAAAACCTGCATAGGAGCAGGGAGAGAAAATGGAAGAAGAGAAGGAAATAGAGTAGGAGATCGCCTCCAAAGTCATGGCATCCGCTAAGGGAACCAGACCTATGGGAGCAACCGTAACCTCAGAAGTCATGTTCCAAGTGCCACTCCCTGGAGCAACCTTTGGGCAGGTAATAACCACGGCTCAAATAATAAATCTTGGCCCGGTACCTCCCCCATTTCCAAAGGATATACCAACAGAAGAAGAAATCCTAGTGACAGAAGCCAAAGAACAAGGAGAACAACAAGAGGAGGAAACCCCCGGGACAGCCAATGAAGGTCCAGATGAAGCTAAAGATATAGAGGACAAGGAAGAGAAAATAAATGTCACCGGGGGAAATGTTCCTGATGAAGCCCAAGATAAGGAGAAAGGGGTGGGAAAGACTCACACCACTGAGGAGGAACAACAACAGGGCACCAGGGAAGAACTGAAAGAATAGACTTTGGAAAATAAGCTACACTTGCCACCTCAGTGGTTGGTTGAAAGTAAGAAAAGAAAAGATTTGTCCACCCCCAGAGCTCACCTCTCCTTAGCCAAAATGATGGCTCAGTTCCAGGGCCCACCAAAGGCCAAGAAAGCCCAGACGGTTCATACTCTTCCAACCAGGCCGGGAGGAGAAACAATTGTCATTGTTGCAACACCTCCCCCAGATGCTGATGAGGCAACTGCCAAGGCTAGAGATTATGATATCACAGAGATATCACTGGAAAAAGAGGAAAACAAGGTGAAGTGAACCTGTTAAAAGAGGTGACCATAGCCATGGAGGCCTGATATGAAAATGAGGCCCAAAGGATCAAAGCAGAAAAAGAAAAGACAGCGAACCTTATGGGATTGCTTACTGAGCTGGCCACGCCTATTAGTGCCATTCCTCTGGAGACCTCCACATCTAATGTGCCATTACCATAGAGCGACATAGACTCCCTATGAACAATGAAGAAGAAGGCCCAAGAGGTCGATGAGTGGGTCTCTCTGCAGGTAGGAAACACCCAGTGCTTCCTAGTATCTACCCTCTAGGATTTATATGTGGCTCGACAGGTTCTGCATCAGGAAAAAACTATTATCAACATATGGGAGGGTGATATGGAAAACTACGAGGCATGGAGGGTAGAACTAGAAGAGATCCTCAACCTTGGGGAAGAGATGGTCTCTAAGTCTGGGATTCTAGGAGAAAAATCATTCGATTTTGTGAGGACCCAGCACTCCAGACTTCACCTCACATTAGAGGTACTCAAGCAACTGGTAGGGGTTCTGCATGAAAAGATCAATGGAGTTCAATATTCTTCAAATATGTACAAGGCATTTGTCACAAAGGTCTAGCTGACCCATTCAGCACTAACACATGCACTCCGAAGGAGTACATTTTGGGTAAGTTCAATGAATTAGTGGAGTCCAGATATCAATCCCCAGAGGGACTAGACAGGACTCAAATGGTGAGATTGACTCGCATGATCCTTAGTGGCCATGATGCAGAAAAAATGGCTGATGAATTCAAGAATAATGTTCCAGAACTAGGAGAAAAGATTAAGGTGGCTAAGTACCGGCGGTCTGGCCTCAGAGAGATTGATGAGGATGGAATCTCCCGCCTCCTCCAAACTTTCACTGATAACAAGAAACAATAAAGTTTCTTGGGAGGCTGGAGGAAACCCAAACATCTTGTATTCTTTATTATTTTAGAACATAAGTTTCCGGATCCCAGAGTCCCAGATCATAAATTTTATATTCTTTTGAGTGATCCGTGTCCCGGTCCCTGAGGCTGACCAATCACTTTCAGAAGCAGTTAATAAAGACTATCAAAAGGTGGTTGGCTACATTGAGAAACGTCAGATCGATAGTTGGTTTTCTGACAAATGGTCTTCTCGAGGTGCCACTTTGGGTACACACCTGGCACATTGGGGACAAGGCACCGCATTTCCCATTTATGAGGTATGTAGCCTCGATCCCCGGGGATCAAATTTCTTCTTTCTCTTTCCTAGCTCTCTTCTTGAGGTGGATTCCTCCACTCTAGCTTCTTGTCTTATTCTTCTGACATGTCAGGCCTATTCCGTCTCAAGGTCTTTTGTAGGGTGGCGCAGGTAGTATTGGCTCCCAGATAATATATTCTATTGTACAATGTAGTGTGAAATAGGGTTAGGGTTAGGGATAGATGAAAATGTGTATAAATGGTAAGTCTGGCCCTTTTTCAAGGGTCGGTGAAATTGATGATTTTGTAGTCCATAGTAATAGAGAAGTAGTATTTTCATTTCTATTGCAGAGCTCAATGATCCTTGGTCTTTAAGCATTCAGTAGTTAGATGCTCCCTTGGAGCCACCATTGTATCACGCACCAGTGCTGGCTGTAAGAAATATTAATGAAGAAGAGGTGGTTCTTGCAATAATGTTGTTGGCACCTGGTCTTCCAAGTTAATGGTATTTTATGTTTAAATGTTCTTCATGTCTTCTGCTCTGATATTGTAAGTAGATCAACGACCTCATTTCCCTTGCTACTGATCAAATATGGACTGATGGTTGTGTATTTCTTCAGTATTTAGTATAGTATATCAGAGCATTATTGATGTATGGGATGTTTAAACATAACTATAAGTAGATGGAATACTTCTAACCTTGCAGGATATTTTTCAATTTATTTGCTAAGTGTAGAATGCTTGGAGAAACCTCACCTTCCTGAATCCCTGGAGAGAATGAGTTGAAGAAACCAGCTATCCCCCTCAAAAATAGTCACATCTCCCAACTGAGCCCTGCACCATCGTGACCCGACACCAAGGTGCTTGGAGGCCCATGGAATCTAACTTCCCCAGATAGTCTTTGCAGGTGGAGTTGGCCGGTACCCCGCTACCCGGTGACAACTTATGACTGTTGGAGGACCCGGTCACCTAAGTCCTGTCAACAAGTCCTAGACAAGTGAACATGGGTCAAAGTTTGACCAATACTCAAAAATGGAGTGGCATTTATAATTTTGATGTTTTTAAGTGTTTTGGGATCCAAGAGATTTATTTTGCATTAGGTTATGCAAGGTAGGATAGTGGAATGTCAAATGTGCAAAAAATTTATAAAAGTTGCTCATGACAACTTTACAAAGTTGTCATGACAACATTTCGTAAAATCTAGGAAATGGATTTAATGGTGCTAAAATCCTAACCTATCAGTCCAAACATGTGGTGATAGACTATTTAATTGCAGACAACCCCTAATCTAAGGGTTGGATTGGTTATTGTACGGACTATGTTTTGAAAAGGAAAGAATTGGACTATATTTTGTAACAGAGCCTTCATCCAGTTCTTTAATGGACTGAATGGACTAAATTAATGCATTGAGTCTTTGAGTTTTTTTATTTAATTGAATTTTTTTGTGCTAGTTTGGTATTTTAATTCTTTTGTTAGCCATTTTTTAAATTCCTTTAGTTTCACTGGTACGCTGGTTTGTTCAGAGCCAGTCATGTAAAAATGAGTCCCACTTGAGTTCCCATGGTTGAAATTCAATGGCCACTTGGAATCAAGTAGGGGACTATGTAAGTAGTTTAAATATGTATTTTATAGTTTTTGTGTGTAGTGGAGTTAATTTTTCCATCAATCTCTTGGCGAGTACAGTGGTATTCTAGCTAGGAGTTTGAACAAAACATAAGCAAGAGAGCTTGCTAGATGGATTGGTTTGAGCCAATAAATGGTGGAGGGGTGTAGGGGCATGTTTCCTTGATATGTGTATGCAAGGAGAAGATCAGAGGAGGCCATTAGAGAGACTAGTGAAAAAAAAGAAACTTGACTGGAATGCATGCCCTAGAAACCCTTGAAAATAGGGGTTTGGTGAAAATCATATGTACAAACAACTTGAAGACCTAAAACCTATAAAATAATTGAGCCTAGGGTGGTCTTATAAATAATCCCCAGTTTGTTTAGTGGGGTTTTAAGGAAAATTGTGAAGAAATCCAAGAATTCAGTTTCTAGGAGGCCTAATTGGGCAAAAAGAGCTACAAGGCCTAAAACTACAAACCTTGGAACTCGACTGAAAAAATATGTAATAAACCAAAAGAATGGATCAAGAATGGTTAAAATTGAAGGCGGAACAATGAAAAACCCCATTTTAATTTCTAAGAACTATTTGGGAAGAGAGACTTGCAAGTTTGAGCCTATGGATGCACATTAGGCATTGTAAAGGAGATGAGTGAGTTCGAAGTTGTTGGAGAGATCTAGTGGGAGTAGAGGAACATAGAAGTGACCTCTAGGTAGGGTAGAGTGAATTACCCTAGGAAGACGAGAGAAAAATTCTTGAGAAGAGAAAAAGTGCTCTTGCGAGTTAGATCTCCCCAACATTTGACTTTGTCATCCTTGAAGGTGACTCAAAGATCATAATTGACTACTTGAATGACACTGTTGAGTGCCCATGGCCCTTATTATTGATCTTACAAGACTTTAAAATAATTCTTTCCACCTTCAATCATGTATAAATTCATCATACCTTAAGGGAAGGTAACTGTGGTGCAGATTTTATAGCTAATATTGGCCTTAATTACTCTGAATGCTACTTTGTGACATATGAACAGTGCACAAATAAATTGAAAGAAATCCTACCTAAAGAAAAAGGAAGTTTCCGGAATCAAATACATGATGAAATTAATATATCTTATTAACTTGTGGGGCCTTTATATCCTAAGATGGTTACTCGGGAAAAATCAGTCTTATTTCATGCTGATGATGATGACGTCAATTAATCTTTATATTCTTAAGATGTATCTTAGCAATGGTATGAAATTTTTGATTAAGGGGAAGGTGTGAGCTAAATTTTTAAGGTGGGATCTTCATAGGATTTTTTTTTTATGAAAATTATTTGTGGGATTTTACTTCTATTTGGACCCATCTCATTTAATAGGTACCTGTGTTAAGATGACCACTTTCTTTTGAATGCTAATGCTAGGTGGATGTCAATTCGGTATTCCATAAATTTTTTTACCAAAGACCACTTTAATAATTATTGCTTTAATTATTATGTGTGGGAAATCCTAAGGGGAAGTCTCTTAAATGTTTTCAAAAAGGGAAATGTCTAGTCACCTGTCCAAAAAATCTCTACCAAATCATTATCAAGATTTTAAGAATCTCTTTCATTTATGTTGGGTATGATTATGATTATTGTGCTTTTTCACAATTTCATTTAAGTCTGGGGTTCAAGAATTTTCCTTTCCATTCTTGAAAAAAAAGTGAAAAGGGTTTCTTATTTTTTTGTGTCTAAGAGTTGTGGGTGTTTCATGTCCTTGGTTATGCACTCTATTATATCTAAGATCAACAGTATGGGGGGCCCTTTGAAAAGGTATGAACCTAGAGATAATTGATAATTACTACAAAGGTGAGCTCTGGGACATTTTTAAAAGAGGTGGCTTCAAGCTGTATTTTGACGTCATGAGAGGGTATAATATCCTGTTAACATCAAAGTTCTGTGATTCTTGGCTATAGGGTAATGTCACTATTGGGAGTATTAAATTCAAGGTTACTCTGAAACTTATTGCAGAGATTAATGGGATAAAATGGGAAGGTGATAAAGTGGAGAGGAAAATCTCAGGGGATAATAAACTCTATATGAAGTAGTTCTTCAAAGAGGGGGAAAAGTTGGTAGTTGCCCTAGTTCATTTCTTCTCACCTCCCCCACATGCCCTAGTTTATTTCTCTATGATGAAATATGTTACTTTGCAAGGAAGATATACAACCTTCCATGATTATCACTTTCCTATTCTGAAGTACTTTAGGAATGGCCATAAAATTGATATTCCATTTTTTTCTATTTACCTCTTTGAGTTATATTGTGGCTAATGGGGCATCTCCTTTGCTCTATCATGATTTAATATATGCCCTTTACCATTATGTCTTTGATAATTCACCGTATAGAAGTCATTTTCTTACTTACCTAAAATAGGAACAAAGTCTCTTTGTCCAACCTACCAAAAGAACTATTAAAATTGAGCTTCTACAATCTAAGCCCCTCTCTGAAATGGTTATCCCCAGTGCTAAAAATAAGAACCCTCCCATGAAAAATAAAAACCCCAAATTCATGGACAAAGAAAAAACTTCTAAGAAGGACATACCTTTAGAGGAAGCTCTACTTCAAACTAAAATCCCAAGAAAACTACACACCTCATAAATATTGATAAGGAGGAAGAAAAATTTGAGGAGAGGTATGAGGTTGAAGAACCTAAAACTGAAGGGAGCTCAGGGGAAAGATGGTCAGTCAGGCTTCGTAATAAAGATAAGAAATGTAAACAAAATGAGGAGGAAATGGTTTTAGAAACTGAGGAGAAATTTGAACCTAATGAGGAAGAAGATACTACTGAGAAAAAAAGTTGAAAGAAAGAAAAAGTGAACAACTGAAATTTCTTTTTTTTCCTTCTCCCTCCATGTGTCACATTTCCTTTCACATAAACTCAACATACTTCCTGATTTTTTCACCGTAGTTTGGCAATGTTGATGTTGTATTCAACCTATTAATCACCTTTATTTTAAATTCCACAACATAAAGTCTATCAAGTTGAATGTGAAATTCTTTACAAGATCATCTACATCATCGAGGGCCTTATTCACAATAGGGTTCAAAACATATTGTGGCAATCCTTATTTCCATTCATCATTTGTCTTTCCTTCTCTAGTGTACTTCTAGAATGAGGTAGGTGATGTGTTAGTGTTGCATAAGCTAGTGAATTTGTTATATGTCGTCTACCACTTCTTGTGATTAAAAAAAAAATTCCAATAGAGTATCAACCACTTGGAAGTTGTTTTTTGTCTCTTCTAGCACTTTATTCAATTGGTTTCCATCCTCAATATGCTTTATTATAATTTCTAGCAATATTCATTTTCCGATCAAAGCTTTCTTTGTCAGTTTAAGATTAATTTTTTTCTTCTTTTGTTTCTTTGCCACTTTTACTGGCATCTTGGAATCTATCCCAAAAAGTGTACATATGGGGTATCATTTTCTTGTATTTAAATTCAATTATTTCCCTCACCATTTTTCATATTGACAATTTTAATTCCTTCTTTATGGCTAGATTTTATTGTTGAGAAATCAGGAGTTGTTTTTATGCCTCAGTCATTCTCTTACATTCTAAAGAAATATCATTTTTTTAATTTTTAAGTATCATCCTCCAATAATATTCCCTATCCTAGAGATGTATCCAGTTGCCTTTTCAATTCACTAAGTTTCTCATTCTATCCCTTTACCAATTGGGATTGCTCATCAACTTTTTATTTATTTAAAATTACACTGTGTAATGTTAAATCTGCTACTTTCTCTAAAGTGAGATCCTTTAACTTATACATCATAAATTGACCAAGGATTGAGGGTTCTCTATTATAATTGGCCTCTTATTTGGTGGATAGGAGAACCACAATGCCAACGTGTTATCATTTAGTTTAAAATCATACCCATAACATAACGTGTCCATTCCTTCATCACTAATTATGCAATCAATATCCCAATATCTCCTTAAATTATTAATTGCAATACATGTGCATATATCCACACCTGGCAACAATAAGAAACCAGCAATACTCAATATTTTCCTACCCTTTTGTGGGGTCATTGTGTGCATCTCTGTTCTAACCTCTTTTTAAAAAACCTTTGTGGCTTTGGCCCTTTTATCCTTATTTGTTATGTCATTATTCTTCATTAACTCTTTTTCTTTCATATTGATGAAAAACATCTTGAATTCATATGTTTTAATAAACTCATCATCACCAATAAACTCCTCAACAACCCTCCTTCTTACATCTTCATTAATATACTTGACAATTTCCATAATATCATCATTATCCCCCGTCATTGGTTGTTAGGGCTCAAGTTGAAAATTTTGAGCTATTTCGTCCACTTCTTCTTGTTGAGCTTTAGTACTACCAACATCTTGGGAAATATCCATGGAAGTTGATGGTCCTGGAGAATGTTTCTCAAGGGGAACAACCTGAATTGGACCACCAATCACACTTATTGAAGCAACATGGTTGGGTGGGGCAACCAAGTGAAACTTGTATGCACCCTAAAATGGTCGCCTAGACTTTGGGCCCCATTTTATTATTTTATCAATTTATCAAATCCTTGAATCAATATTTTCAAATATCAACAATATCAATTATATCAATTTCCTTGATCAAATCATAATCAATTCAATATTTCCTAAGCTTTGAGCCTTATTTAATTTAAAAGAAGAAAAATAAAAATAAATATATTATTTAATTAAGAGAACATGCTCTCTTTTAATTAATTAAAAATCTCTTTTAATTAAATAATAAAATCACTTTATCCTAAGCCTTTATTTAAATAAAAGGAATTTCCTCCTCTTTTATTTAA
>MU223292.1:1248897-1260844 GCA_018584345.1 Thuja plicata
TGTATATATATCTACACATATATATGTATATATATATGTGTATGTATGTATGTATGTATATATGTATATGTATATAACAAACTGAGCTCATAACAGGGTCATGTGGTGCTCAAACAGTGAGCTCATAAACAATGCATGATGCCCTAGCTTGCAGCCCACGAGACATCAAGACATTTCCTCATGAAATGATCATAAACAGGGAGTACCACATAGTGAATATCAATAACAAAACAAATAAAAAGAGATCAAACACTGCATGCTATCAAAATAGAATGGCAGTGGTGATTCAATGCATGTACAACCTCAATAGAATGGCACCACTTATCCAATAACAACAAATACATTACAAATGCCAAGCTAGTCATGGTCTCAATGAAATAAACAATGTATATATAAAACAATATATGGTGCACAACAACAACAAGCATGCAATGACATCAATAACATCATATATATATATATATATATATATATATATATATATATGTATATAACAAACAAAGCTCATAAAAGGGTCATGTGGTGCTCAAACAATGAGCTCATAAATAATGCATGATGCCCTTTATTTGTTAGAAGGTTGGTCAAACACATATTTCCTTGACTTCTCATTGGAAAATAGAAAATTTTAAACTTCTCGATTTTATGACCAACAGCTTAACTATAAAAGCCACTTTGAATCCTACTCCAAATAACACTATAGGAAGAATGGTAATTTAGATTCATGTTTAGTTGCAAATATAATTCTCAACTTGAACCTACATGATATAGTTATGTTGATTCCTCTCTTACTTTGCATCTTCATTGATGATTCTGATATCTAAAAGATTACTTCTCCAAACTTTACCTTAGTAATTTGCATACTATTTTTATAGAATGGATTCAAGAAAGATGCTAATTTATTGATATTTACTACATGGTAGAAAGGCCATCAACATTTCTCATAAGTATGTTTAGAGGACTGGGGTTCAATTGCATGTATATAACCAGTTATCAAAGTGGTCTACTTCCCATCATGAAAAGCATCAATGTCCTAAAAGAGGTGTGCTTTATCTTGCATCTTTCTGGTAGATTATTCAAATAAGGGTAATTGTGGCTATTACCACTAAAAATTCATTTGAAGGAATCAAACTAGTATTATCAACTACCATACCTGCCAAGGCCTTTGTACCATTCCTATATTTCTAGGCATTATATTGAACATTTAAAACTGTTGGCATTATATTGAGCTCATTATATTATTTTTTTAATAATATAGAATACCGTCGCAATTACAATGGATTTCAGAAAATGACCAACACCAAAGCTATACATGTTTCGGCCAGATGTCATAAATTGTCGATAGATGGACGTCGCATGTACATCATATCTATCGCACACCCATCGTAATTGCAACAATCTTAAAGTGTAACAACGACATGCTAAACATCATAGCTAGTGCTTATTGCAATGGCTATTGCCATCGCAATAATGAGACACATAACATTCATTGGTGGTTGCGACACCAAAACTGCAACACTGGCCTGTGTCACTTGGCCGACGAGGTAGTGTCGGAATTGCGACACATAGCCATGAAAAAAAGGACTCAAATGTACTAGTGCATAGATAAGAAGGGATAAAATATAAGCCTTATGGTTATTCCTTAAAAATTTTGTGGCTTCAAACATTTGCCAAATAATCTCAAAAATAGCTAATCCTTCTAGCACAAAGAATCGTAAAACATGAGGTTTTCCTTCAAAGTCCTAGACTCTAATGTATGTGTACTTTTTTGCAATATAAAATTCAAACCAATTGTATGTGACCTTAATCTCCTTCTCCAATCCTTTTGGTGTAAAAATCTAGTAATCATGGGAGATAATATTGATGGATTATGACCTAGAGTGTCAAAAAATATTTTAACAAGGAATTCTTCTAAGTGTAAATTTGTTGAGTGTACTTATATTCCCTAGCCCAAATATTAGACCGACTTAGGATTTCCAAACTTGTCTGTTGGCTAAATATAGTGTTTGGGACTCCATACATTGTTCTTATGCCCTTTCCACAATAATATATGCAATAATAGTGAATACCATTTGAAACTCGCTACAAAATTTTCACTTTAATCTCCCACAAGGCCTTGTTGATATTATATGCAACAAACTAGGCATAAAAAAGAGTCTATTGTTGTTGGTATATTGATTTTCACTAACTAGGACAGTCATTTCTTGTGGCATCATTTCATCACCATTATAGTTTTTCACCTAACCTACTCCATAATAGGTTATCTGAAAATACTTAAAAAAACAAATTAATGTTGTATGGAGGAAACTCAGAGCTTGCAAATTTTTGAACACTCCCATCAACCTTAGCCTATTTCATAGGCATCCATCTTTTTCTATGAACCCCTTCCACATTCTGGTATTCTTCTTTTAACATGTGTAGGTTGATTTTCATGTCAAAATTGACACAATCCTTCATGTCAAACACTTCATAATCTGTCTCTTTATTTATCTACAATAGAACTCTTTCTTTTCTTCTAATGCACCTATTGAACTCATTGTAATATCTGGCTAAAACCTTAATCAAATCTATGTTGACAAAAATATTAGGGACAATCAATTTGGCCATTCCCAATTTCCACAGATTTGGCTCAGGCTGGGGGCTCTATGATTTATCCTAAAAATATTATGACCCCTAACCTTCATGTGGGTTTTACAAGCATCTTTTCTTTTGTCAAAAATATTAGCAAAATTTATCGCATTCTTTCCCCTCCCTACACAATTAGGAAGTAGTAAAACTATGTTGTTACACAAATATCACCCTGTTTGTCTCTTACGATTAGGTTCATCCTCTGTAGGATTTTGTCTCTTTCATCGCCTAACTATTTCTAAAAAAAATAGAAACCTTGATTGACCAATTATCAAATGTAACCCTCCCCTATCAAACCTTTCAAATTGATACTTGTTCAGGAAATTAAACTTGAGGAGAGCTTTTCTTTAACTTACCAATTGAAGTATAGCTCAATTGATAAATTAGGAATTATTTGCAACTAGTTGCAAGGTCATTGGAAATTCATCACTCTTCTTCTATAATTCACTTCAATTATTTGAAATGACAAGCAATTAATCCATATTCTGAAATCAATTTTATATTCCTTTGTCTTTTCCAGTATTAAATGATGCAAATGGATCGTTCAACTTGAGTTTAAACCTCAACTGTTGATGTGAGAAGATCAATGATGCGCATTGAGATTCAAAATTGGCTTTATTCCTTCAATTTTTTTTATATCTAGTGTACTTTCATTGAGGCTTAAGGATGTACACCATATGTAACCTCCCTAAATTTTAAAATAATTTAACTATCATATCACTCAGGATCGTGTCGCTCAAGGTTAATAACTTATTTATGATCTTGAACCTAGATCATATGATTTGTATCTCTCAAGGAAAATTCTAAGTTGTAATTGAAGTGTCCATTGGGAATATCAAATAATAAATTGATCATTTCCCTATAAACTGGACATTGAGTGGGATCCAGTATAACTAGAGACTTAAAACTTAAAAGACTATTGGAAACATTGAGTAGCACTAGAGTAGTGAGTTCTTAGTTGGGAGAAATGGACACGACTATCAAGCTCAATATGATTAGACCACATAGATCATTTGGTGGTAAATTAACTAATAGGTGGATAAGTTTTTTACTCCAGAATGATCACATGTACATTATGCATGTGTTGAAGGTGGTGCTAGATCTGGAGTTTTTACTGGCTCATCGTAGGAACAAGGCCAACTTATATATCCCATCTTTTTTTTCTATCCATGCTCTTATATGTGGGGGTTTCCAAGGAATGGGCAAAGAATCTCACCCATATGGTGTTTAAGTATCAATATTTGAAGGAAATTAATGTTGTGTTTGATAATGTGGATGTGGATCTTGTCATTCCCCTACCAGAAAAGTACTACATTTGGGGGCGTGCAGTGCAAAAACACCCAATTGTACAAATAGAATAATATGAGTTTCTACAGGGTTGGTAGGCTGACATAAGCATGCACATTGATTTTATCCTCTATTTGGAAAAAATCAAGGAACCTGAAGTGGATGATTAGAATTGGGAGTATCTAATCAAATAAGGGTTTCTTGATGAATTTGAGTTTGATGAAGAGGATGCCACCAAAATGTTTGGGAAACTAGAGATAGGGAGTGGAGAGAACTATATTTTTGAAGACCCATGGGATGTAAGGGACATAGCCAAAGGGAAACCCATGCCAACTATGGAGAGAACTACCCGATCATTCCTCATGCCAACGTAGTCAACGCCAGGGTGACCCAAGAAGAATGAGAAGTTGTGAATACAGCAAGGCCAAGGCACTAGCAGGCCCAAACTTCTTGAAGATTGGGGCACTCTAACCACTCTTTACCTATGGTCTATATTTTTTATTTTTGTGTTACTGGTCGAATGGTAGTCTGCTAGATGAGGCCTCATTTATGGACTATAGTTTCACTTTAGGGGTTTTTTTATAACATAGGTTTTTGAAATAGTCCTTTGTATAGTATTTGGAAACAATGCAAGAAATGGATGTTGTAATGATCACAAAATATATTAATACAAAATAATAGATTTTATGTATTCACTGATTATGTTATCAGATTAATCTTATAATTTAATTTATGTATTCACATTTTGCTGGCTATGTTTTCAATTATTAATAGTTTCCACTTCCCAGTGTGATTTATACTTTCAAATTACTTTGTTCAGCTATTTAAAAATAATTGTCATCTGTAAAATGAACCTAAATTAGATAAACCGTGAAACAGATAAATAGAAGGTGTTTTTCTCATTGAGATAGTGTTGTAATTATTTTCATTACATATGCAAAACCATTTGAAAATGAAACATGAATACATGTTGACTGCAATTGTTCTACAACCCTAAGCTAGCCAATGAGACCTAACTTATTACATGCTTAGTCTTAGAATGGAAAATTTTATAATATTTTCAAATGCCCTTGGTATTCCTTATGTAGTCACAAGGAATGCAACAAGTTATAAGTCATTATAGATATTTCATTTTTACTACCACTAGGTAGTTACAAAGATTTTTACAAAATTACAAAGATATGGCCTTGATATTCTAGTTTTATTCCAATGCACAAAAGAGTTGCATCTTACATCATTAACATATATACGGTGGAAGATCCACGATGGACACACCATGTCACACTAATTGGCACCACCCTATCATCATAAGTTCATAATTGAGCATTATGAATTCACTCGCCAGCATGATGGAACAAATTAACTTCATTCCAATGCACGAGCAAGGTGATGGTATGTGATGACTCATCACGTCACACAATGGGAACACATCAATGAGCCAATGCGTTGAGACAAAAATTGTGTCCCAACTCACAAGCATGCTGAGACAAAAAAAATTTCATGACTCCTAATGTTCCAACAAGCTCGCGAACAAGGCACTTAAAAGAAACTTCAGACATATTGAAAAATTCAAGGGTTAAGTTACATGCGAAGGGGACATCGCTAGAAGCTAGGAGCCTAAGGGTATAAAACATAAGTATAACAATATTAATGCATTATGAAATAAAACATAACACTAACACGTGTATCAATTCTAGTAATTTTGAGAAGGAAATTGGATCCTCCAGACATCTTCCCTATAACTTAAAAGTGGAAATCAATGCAAGGTTGATATTGTGAAATCGGGAACATGTGTCTGGATTACTCAAATCAAATAACACTATCATCACATTAACTAATTTGATTAAAATATGGTCTATGTAACATTGTTGTCTTAAGATTTAAATAATTTGAATTTAATAGCATTTACTCAGATGTCAGACTTTAATAAATAGAAAATATTTAGCTTTAGATTACTCATGTGAAAACTTAATGGTTTTTGGATATAAAGCCCTTTAGATTTCAATTTCCAAATCAAGTAAAAATATAAAATTATAGTTGTGATTTTTTCTGTAAGAAAAATATTGGCCAACTTCTCCCTTTGCACTACGGAACAGATTGAATCTTTTTAGGGGGTGGTCAAACCTGATAGACTAAGAAATTTTTTCTACTTGAGGATGATGACTTCATCTAAAATGTTTTAATCATCTTGGTTCATGACTATCTTGTGACAGAGGGTCATTACTTGTTAAATGTGAAAATTTCATTGCTCTTCTAAGAATGGTGTCTAGAATTAGGCATAGTGGTAGAGGTGAGGTGGGTCATCACTTCTTGTGCTCATGAAGAGTAGAGAGGTAGTTTGGAAACTATCCTTGTCAGGATGCGAATGGGGATGGGTTTGTTGGCTCGTGATGAGGACTAGTTCCAAATTTGTGAAGGGAGCCCCTCTATTCATCACTTTCTTTTTTGGAATATATATGAGAATCCTGAAGTGCATAGGTCAGCTACAAATAAAGGCTTCAGTGCCATCGAGGATTACCTCTACAAAGAATAGGAAAAATGTGGACTAGGAAATCTAAAGGGAAGGAAAAAGGTGAAGGATAAACATGCACAATGTCTTCCAAAGGGTCCAAGTGATGAGGCCAATATAAGGCCTATTTAGCTTATAGTTTTATGTGCTTTTATGACTAGATTTTGAGAACTTCATAAGCTTTCATAATACTTTTTCAAACTGTTTATACTTATATCTCAGAACTGCTATATACATATGTATGTGAATGTGTGTGGAAAATTTTAAGTTTATAAATATGCTATCTATATGTTGCATGGTTATGTGAAATTAAATCTGTTATCTTTTTGTCCTACTTTAAGTCAGGTGGTTTTTCCTGTAGTCATGTGATGAGAGAAAGCTAGTGAAGGAACTTATTATGGATTTTTGTCTTGGATACGTATGCATGCTAATATTGTGCAGGAAATGGTTGATCTGCGGGTAAAGAAGAAGTCAACATTAAAAAAAGGAGTGATGCCTTTAGGAGACCAACTGTGGCGGGGCTCATGATGACTCCACTACTCTCCGGCGATCGGGGTTTTCTATTGCAGATGAGGTCAATGCTGAATAATAGCCATGATGGAGTAAATCCAGCAGTGGTGCATTCCTGGATTCATGTGTAGTTAAATACAGTTTTCTCCCACATTCAATAATGTTGATTATGTATCTTAATGGTTTCCATATCCCTAATATTGGGGGATCCTAGTTGCTAGGAGTTATGTTTTAGAATTTTTTGTTAAATAAGCTGGAAGCTCTGATTCCTTAGTTAGTTAGTTAGTATTACGGGAATCCTTTATGTAATCTAGTGAGAAAGAAATATAATCTTGTTTTCTACATTGATGTATCTTTATTGTACAAATGATTAAATGAAATCTTCAATTCTTAGTTTCTGAGTTTTTATTCATTCACTCTTTTGTGGGGCCCACGCGGAAGGTAAACTCAGTTTATAGTTCAGTAGGAAATAGTTGTAAGTCATTTGAAGCATTTAGGACTTTGTTGCTCCTGTAGCCACTCGTAATAGCACTGTTGGTTGTTCCTACAACAAAAGGCAGATAGTTAGTTTTCTATTACAACACATTCTTATATGTTTAGATTAAGCTATTAATTCCATTTCCTAGTTCATAATTACTTTTAGCATTTTCTATTACTTAAATGGTGATGACTCCTAGAGTTGATTAGAGCATATACTTTGTCGATACCATTTCAAGTTTACGTTCCCTGGTTGATAATTTAAGTGAGCTTAGTATGATGTTCTTAGTATGATAGTTGGCATTGGTTATTGCAAAGACACTATAAGGAGGATGTCTAATCCGTAATTGCAGATGGTATAATACTGACCAGTCATTTTTTGCACCGCTTCTGGGGATGGTGTCAATCTAGTCCAAACCAGAGTCATTATCTTAGATTTAGTTTAGCATTTTTTTTTATGCATAAGAGAAGATATCATCTTGGGTGTTTCCTTCCTTAATATAACCAGGCCGAACCATTTAATATCCTTAAACCTAAGCTCAAGGAGCCCCTAGTTGTGAACATCGAAGAAGAAGAACCATTTGTAAAACCATTTGCTATTGAGAAAGAACCATCATCCTCTGAAGAGTCATTGTACTTGAACAAACTCTTTGTTGAACCTGAGTATCAAGATAATCCACCACCAAGGATGGCTCAACCTACCTTTCCTTTCCCTATTCCTCCTTAACAGGGAAACCAAAATTTGAAGAACATACCTTCTTCTGCACTCCCAAAATTTTATGGCCTCATAACTGAAGACCTAGAGACCTTCCTATTTGAGTTCGACATCCTCTATAGGATTTTTGACTATACAACTAACACCCATAAACTGAAGTTGTTTCCCTCAACTCTTAAAGAGGCCGCTCTAAGGTGGTTCATGGGGCTAGGAGCTAATGCCATATTATACTGGGATGCAATGAGCACTATGTTCATTGAAAAGTATAAGGATTACTATAGGGGTCAAGATTTAAAGGGAGATGACATTTTTAAAATGTCACAGAAAGAAGGTGAGACTTTGGAGGATTATGTCTCTCAGTTCAAGTTTAACCTGCAATGCAACACGCAACACCAGCTGAATGAGGAATCCGAAAAACATCTTTTCTTGAAAGGTGTACATGAAGGAAGTATAGAGACCTTATACCTTATGGATAGAGGTGACATCACCCAGAAGAACTGGGCAAATATCAACATCTGCAAGAATTATTCAAGAGCCACTGTTAAAAAGGGAAGAGGAATCTGAGACTTACCTCATAAGTCTACTAGTTCCAGAGTATCTAAGATGGAACTTTCAAATCTTGTGTCGAACTTCAAGAAAGACATCATTAATGATGTTGCTACTCAGCTGGACACCATGCAGGCCAGACGGAAGAAGGAGGATGTTGATGTTGTGTTAGCAGAATACTGCCCACATTGCCAAGAAAAGAAGAAAAGATGCAAATGCAAGACTTCTACAAATGTGGAGTCCTAGCCAATTCCTACGGAATTCAAAGCTATAGATGAAAATGGAGAGGTTCTCTATGTTGCTCAACATAGGCCATGTGCCCAAATAATAGGTATGCCACAAAATCCTCTCCAAACTTCTAGCAATAATAATCCATGGAAAAAAATTTAGAATATGGGTCCCCACAGCTTTGGTGGGTATAATAATTAGCAACAACCCCAGCAAGGTTGGCAACAACCCCAACAGGGTTGGCAACAATCCCAGCAAAGTTGGCAATAGCCCAATCAGTGGTCTAACCAACCCACTCAGCAAGATTTTATGCCACCACCTCAGTAGCAGGCTATAATGCCTCCTCCTACAACCAATAACAATCCACCAAAGCAAACCCAGTTTCCAGCTCAACCTAATCCTAATCCCAATAATAAGCCACCATCTCAGCAGCAAAGCTATGTCATTTCCTTAAACAATATCCATCTCAGGTTAGGAACTACTCTTGCCTCTCCTCCAACGCCTATCATCACAGAGGTTGAAGATCCACCTTTTGAATTAGCTAATGTGCCATCTCCACAAACCTCTCCTAAAGCCAAAGAGCCCCCATTTCCTCAAAGCTTAGTCAACCAAGATAAACCCATAGTCAACCCCGCAGTACCAGATTTACTCAATCAGTTGGATCAGATGATAGTAAAAATACCCTTACTCAATGCAATCAAAGAATTTCTTGTCTACACCAAGGCTACTAGGGAAGCTTATATTAAACAAAAAGGTAGGGCAGTTGTCTGATCTTATGCTGGAAAATTTAACTATTCCCACATACTCTGATCTCGGGAGCCCTGTTGTTACCGTCACTATTCATGTTATGCAAGTTCAAAAAAATTTGGTTGATCTAGGTGCCTCTATAAATGTCATGACCAAGGAGGTACTATCTCAATTGAATATTGTTAGTCTTAGAGATACCCCAACTATCCTGCAGCTTGCTGATAGCTCTATTGTTAAACCTGATGGAATGATAGAAGACATCATTGTTACCTTACACTCTTGGGAGTATCCAATGTATTTTGTTGTTCTCTCACCTAAAGCTGATATGGGAGGGTATCCTTTGATCCTAGGGAGACCATGGTTGGCCACTTTTGATGCCTCCATAGCCTCTAGGTCTAGTAAAATGACCATATCTAATGGTGTCTATACCAAGAACCTGACCCTATATTCCCCTGCTCAACCAATGTTGCAAGATGATGAGGTAGTATGGCTAGAATTAGAGGATGTTGAAAATGAAGCCAATTCAATCCATCAACTCATGGTGATAGGAAGGGAGACGTTTGTAGCCTCTAGGGAAGAAGATGAGATAATTTCATCCATTATAGCTAATGAATATGGCATAGATTCCCAGCTCTATCCGCGGTTGGACTGTGTTTTGGAGACCATTTTGCCTACTCCACCTGCCTCTCCATACTCACTATCCTCCCACTTTCTTCATTCCCTATTACCCCATGAGATGGATTCACCATTGATTTCTCAGTTGACCATGTTGGATAAAGTCGTTAAAATGGAAGTTCGTCTGGGAAAGGAATTGAATGCCAGTAAAACCTTATCATTGCCACACCAAAAAGATATCCTTAAGCTGCTTCAAGAAAACTAGTAGGCATTTTTGGTGCAGAGCACCCTAGGGTTTTAGCTCTGAAACCCTAGCAGGTTTAAACAGAGTGATCAATGGAGCAGATCACGGTTAACAGTTAGTTCGGTTTTGGTTAGCAGTTTTCCCCAAACGCTAATAGCTTCAGTTTTTTAACTCCTAGCGCAAGAGTGGGCCAATTACATTATACTTATCATGCAGTCGCAAGGTGTTGGGTAGTTACATTAAAATGGGTGCGACAAGGTGATGTTAGTATATCGCACAATCACAGAAGATAAGCGGTTAAATTCATAAGTGTGCGAGTGAGCAACAACCAATGCATCGCGTGATCACATGATAGCAGACAGTTAGTTTATGAGCATTGTGAGTGTGCGACAACGAGGCATCACAGAGTCGCAGGGTAATTGTTAACTCGTTACAAAACATTGCGAGAGCACGACTGCAATGCATCACACAGTCACAGACTAATCGACAACTCATTTCAAGGTGTTGCAAGAGCGCGACTGCAATGCATCGCATAGTCGCAAAACAAAAGGCAGCTTGTGTAGAAGTGTTGCGAGCACGCGACAACAAGGCATCGCAAGGTCGCATGGATAGTTATTAGGACTCATGACAGTGTGACTAACAAAGGAAGAAAATATGTTGACTTGTCAACATCGCAGAGGAAAGATAAAAAGAGAATGCCACGGAGGAAAGTGTTGTCCACATAGATAACAATGTTGATGATGATTTGATGACAGTTACGGGAGGAAGATGAAGAGCCGAGTTAGAATCTGCAGACGGTAGGTAACCTAGAAACGGTTACAGTCAAGAACAGGCCGAGTTATAAAATGAAGGAAGGAAATTTGTAACAAAGATTGGAGAAGTTGGAGACTGAGGAGGCTAGCATAGAAAATTTGAGTTTACATTGTAATTTTCTGGTTTTTCAATAAAGAATAGTTTCTTGTGTTTTCTGTGTGTTCTTCTATTGTGTGCGGACTTCTATAGAGTAGGATTTTGAATTCAATCAAGTCTCATGGATGCTTTTTGACTCTTATAATCCATCCTATGGAGTGTGACCGCCAAGAAGCATCCTTCATGTATTTTTATTTTGTTTTTGTGTTTGGGATTGAGAAGAGGCTAGTCAGAATTGTAGACAAGTCCTAGGCGAGCTAAATGGTCTGGCTAGGGAACTTGTAGGAGAGAGAGATAGTAGGAGAAGGTGCATGACTGACTTTATTCAGTCATGGAGAGGAAGATAAGGTAGAGAGTGAATTTCAGTGGGTAGGAAACCTAAGAGAGAGGGAGTATAGAAATCCTTCTAGTTAGGGTCTGTGAGTAACCCTAAGAGACTCGAGTGGGAGTCTAGAGGATCCTGAAGTGAAAAGGGTCCAAAGTGAGATTCCTAAGAGGGAGTAGGAATCTAGAAGAGAAAGGTGACCTCCCCATC
>MU223292.1:1266936-1290785 GCA_018584345.1 Thuja plicata
AAGAGACTCGAGTGGGAGTCTAGAGGATCCTGAAGTGAAAAGGGTCCAAAGTGAGATTCCTAAGAGGGAGTAGGAATCTAGAAGAGAAAGGTGACCTCCCCATCAATTTTCCTGGGATTACACAGACATGAAAGTGTTACATCCTAAATGGTGTACTCATCAGACCTATATTAGTCCAGAGTATAAACTTGTAAGGCAGCCATGAAAGAGAGTAAATCGTGTCCTAAGGGACATAGTCAAAACTGAGCTTTAGAAATTGTTAAATGTTGGTTTCATCAACCCCATTTCTGATAGCCAATGGGTGTCACCCTTAGTCATAGTACCCAAAAAGGGAGGTAAATGGTGAGTGTGTTTGGATTATCGAGAACTCAATACAGCCACTAAAAAGGACCATTTTCCACTCCCATTTATAGACCAAGTCCTTGATAATCTAGAAGATAAGAAATATTTTTCTTTCCTGGATGGGTTCAGTGGTTACAACCAAATCCAAATAGCTCTCAAAGACCAATAGAAAAATACCTTTACCTATACAAGGGGAAATTTTGCCTACTTTTTCCTACCATTTGGTTTGTGCAATACCCCATCCACCTTCCAACAAGCTGTCATCAGTATCTTTTCAGACATATCTGCAGATTGTATGGAAATTTACATGGACAACTTCGCTGCTTATGGGGACACTTTTGATGACACTAAAGCCAATATGGAAAGGGTACTTCAGAGATGCCAGGACTACAATATTTCTCTCAATAGTGAGAAATGCTTTATGATGATGGAGGAAGGTGTTATTCTAGGACATTACATCTCCTCACATGGCATCTAGGTAGATCCAACAAAGATTGCAGTAATCAACACTTTTTCTACTCCCAAGAAACAAAAATATGTCAGGAGTTTTCTTGGCCATGCTGGATACTATATGCGGTTTATTAAAGATTACAGTCAGATTACAACACCCCTTTTTAACTTCTTTAAAAAGGATTTTGAGTTCTCTTGGAATTCTGCATGTGAACAATCTTTCCTATAGCTTAAGGGTGTTCTCACCACAACTCCGGTACTGAGAGGTCCCAATTAGGGTTACCCTTTCATATCCACACAGATGCTTCTGCCTTTGCTATTGGAGCAGTGCTTGGCTAGAAAATAGATGTTGTTGAACATGTAATTTACTTCATCAGTACGAACCTGCAGGGAGTTGAATTCAATTACACCGTGACAGAGAAGGAGTTGTTGGCAGTCATCTATGCACTGAATAAGTTTAGGCACCATATTATCACATATGAGATATTCATCCATATAGACCATTTTTCTATCAAGTACATGGTGAATAAACCAGCCATTTATGGAAGGTTTTCTTGATGGTTGCTACTGATGTAGGAATTTGACATTACTATTGTGGACAAACCTAGGAAAGCCAATGTAGTGGCTGAATTTCTTTCCCACTTACATATTCCTGATGATCCTGTAGCCATCAATGATAGTTTTCTAGATGAGCACCTCTTCTTGTTGTTAGCACAAAGCCTGTGGTATGCTGACATTGCCAACTATCTCACCACTGGCCAGACACTAGCTCACTTCTCCTTCAAGGAACAAAGATTGTTGGCTGAGAAGAGTTTTTAATTTTTGTGGATTTTTGGTTTCATGTTTTATACTAGTCCAGATCAGGTTATGCGTAGATGTATCCATGAAGATGAAACCTATGACATCCTTTGGGCATGTCATAATGAGCTGTGTGGCGGCCACTTTGCAGAAAAGTGATCGGATTTCAAAATCTTAACTACTAGGTACTATAGGTCGACTCTCCACAAGGATTCCGCTAGATATACCAAGAAGTGTGATCGGTGCCAATGCATGGTGGGGCCTACTAAAATTGATGAGATGCCCCTGCAACCTCAAGTCGTCGTGGCCCCTTTTGACAAAATGGGGGATTGACTTTGTTGGGCCCATTGACCCTTCTTCTCAGGGTAAGTCTTACATTTTGGTCTATACTAACTATGTTACTAAGTGGGATGAGGCTAAACCAATGAAGCATCCTCGAGATAACAATGTTGCCAAGTTTTTATATGAATGCATCTTTACAAGATTTGGTGTTCCCAGAGAAATAGTGTCTAATCAGGGTGCTTAGTTCACTTCCAACCTCATAGCTTCCCTGATGGAAGAGTATAAGATTTGGCATGGTAATTCATCCCCTTACCATCTGCAAGACAATGGCTAAGTAGAGGTTACCAATCGGGAGTTGGAAGCCATCCTTAAATGGATTGTCTCTGTTCATAAGAAATATTGGGCAGCCAAGCTTCCCGAAGCACTATGGGCCTATAGGACTACTTGGAAAACTACTATAGTGTTCTCTCTGTTTCAACTGGTTTACGGTAATTCTGCAATGATGCCAGTAGAATTTGAGCATAAGACCTTATTCAAAGCATTAGAGCTCGATCTAGATCTTACTGCAGCTCAACAAGAGTGCATCCTTAACTTGAACAACCTTGATGAATGGTGTAAGTCTGCTTTGGCTAACATAGAGTTGGTGCAGCAACAGAGGAAGCAATGGCATGAAAATTTTATTAAGGATAAGACATTTGCAGTTGGTGACTGGGCCCTCCTATATGACTCCAGATACCAGCATACTCCTTGTAAGTTTCAAACTCGCTGGCTAGGGCATTATGAAATTGTTGTTGTTTTTCCCAATGGTGTTGTGAAGTTGTCTACTGTTGATCCTGTCCATTTCAAATTACTAATTAATGGCCACTAGCTTAAGCTATACCATAAACCCCAGAGAAAAGTGAGTAACTACAGAAATTCGATCATGATAAAGTTTCTGAGCCTCCTGTAGCAAATGCATATGAGCCCCTCGCTCATATTCATTCTTTACTTTGAGCCACGTTCACAATACCCCATAATAATTACTTCCCTCCGAGAAGTACTTTCTCTGCAATAAATTTCATTTCATTATTACTTGTCTTCCACCCATCCACCTCATTATTCTCCAACATTTCATGACAATTTTGCACCACTGCCAATACTTTATCAGGTTCGTGTGTACTATCTTTGGCATTTCATTCATTAATTAGTTTTTAATTAGCTTCACTCTTGTCACATGCGCAATTGTGGGACCAATTGCCTACTTAAGTTGGGGGGAGAAAATGTACGATTTGTTTTATACATCTATGTACATATTGAATGCTATAGTTTTAAACTTTTAAATGTTGTACACTTTTTATATGAATGTTGCCCAATTTAGATTTTGAGATATGACAGCCTCGAAACTAGTGATTTATTTTGCACATAGAAGAAAAGGTGCTCAATACGGACATCTGTTGAATAATTATGAATAGTTGAGTTCTTGAGATATGATAGATTTTCATTCATTTTCTCATACGATGCTTAAACAACTTGAAACTCCAGAAATTTCCATCTTTGCAATACCTACAGCTTTGCACTTTTCTTTACCTTCTCTGCAACTTTCTTGATAAAATTTTTGTATAATCTCTGCAAATTTTTGTGTGTCCTTCATACTCTATGGAATGGGTGGTGATTTGATTTGATTTGAACCAACAATTCATGATCTTCTGCTAAACAATCAAGCTTGTATGCCACTATTCCAAGCCAAGCGTTGGCTTGATTACATTCTTAAGCTGACCAGTTGGGATGGAGAGGTAGCATTCTAGTTTTTAAACATGTTGCATGATGGAGTGGCCACTGTCAAAGGATTAAGGGTACCAATTTCACAAACAGTCATAGCAGAGGTAATGGAATTACCACAAGAAGGAGAAGAGTTTTCATAAAGTTTCAACCTGGCAACCGCAAGGGCACAATTCACTCTACATTCAGACCCACCATTGGAAATTGACAAGAAACAGGGTACCAGTAGGATGTCTCTCCCTGAAGCTTATAAGCAGTGTGGAGTATTCATTATAAAATATTTCACTTGTGAAGGGCGTCAAGCCTACTTGCATGTTGTTCGTTTAACATTTTTGAGCTGCCTACGGTACGATAACTGGCCCATAAATGTACCCAATTTCCCATTCAGGATCTTGAAGAAAAGGGCTTCATTGGTACAAGAAGGTAAGCCAAATATTGTCTCCCATCATTGTCTGATTAAGTTAATTGTTGAAAAATCATTGAGAGCATAGTCTGACATGACATGGGAGGATTTTTTGTTAGGAGAGTTTGAGAAGGAAACCCTAAGTCCTTTAAGGAGTAGGGTTGGAATGAGGGTGAAAATTGAACAAGGGGTTTTCAAGATTATTGAGGAATTAGGATCGGGGTCTTCTTCAACAAGAAAACCTAGGTCTAAAGACCCTAGGAATCCTCCTGAAGCCTTTGTTTCTAGGTCACCCTAGAATAAGGGCAAGAAGGAAATCTTTGAGAAGAAAGATTCTGAAGAAAAGGTCTCCTCCCCGTCCAAGGAAACTACAACTCCTAAAAGATATGGAAGGGAGAAAGGGAAACAAGATGAATTTGGTTCTTGTAAATGCACCAAGAAATAGGACCCTGTAGCTCAAACTTCTTTTAGAAACTGAAAGATTGTTGATAAAAAGGAGGAAACCCCTCTAAGAAGAAACTATAGGAAGAGGAAGAGTATGTCCATAGATGCATCACCAGCAAGGTCAGCCATTGGTCTTAACATTCTTGAGATAGAGGAGCCAAGAAGAGAAGAGATAAAAGGTAGTCAATAGGAGTTTCCTAGAGAGTTTCCTACAGCCGAGAATAAACAATCCCCTGAAGTTAGAATCGACACAGAATGTATAATAATCAAAGATGATTCCGACTCTAATGAACAATCTTTTAGATTCCAAGGAGGGGTCGATCTTCCCATGGACTCCAAATTGTTGATGATCTCATTGAATTGGATGATGATGACATTTTAGGGGAATACTTTTCTAACAAAGAAGGTCTGCCAGATTCACCTCCTACAGCAATAGAGAGGAGTATGTTTGAAGAAAACTCTAGTGTTGATATGAGATTTGTCAACAAGGTGGTAGAGCAGGTTTTGAACCAAGGATTGGATGCACTGGCTACCTCTGCCCAACAATGTAATAACTTTTAGTGGTCCATCATAAACTATCCAAAACCCTCAGAGGAGGCACCTGTAGGAAATGAAAGTTTAGCTGACATGCAAGCAGCAGGTGAAAACCCTACTCTACCAGATATTCCTTTCCCTGTAACTCCATTATATGTTATCTTTCGATTGGTCAATCAATTAGTAATGGAAAGGGAACAATGGAGATGATAGAAGAAGGCATTACACCAAGTCATTGATCAGACTTATCAGGAACTTATGGAAAAAGAGGAGGAGGTAGAACAGCTTCAAGAGAAATTAACTAAGGTAACATCAATTATCCCTGATTTAATGAGCTATAGGTCTCCCTCTCCTATTTATGCTATATTTATTAAAGATTAGTTATTGAATTATCATTTGACTAGCATAGTAAGGGATAATTCTCTATTGTTGAATGAGCCCCTTGAATTCTTTCAAGCCTTTCGTAGTTCTCTACAGCCATTCAAAATCTGTTATGTGAACTCTTCCTACACAACCTACTTGTACCCAATAATAAGAATTGGAATCCTCTACCATATGTTGGGGATATCCAATTAAGGGCACTTATGTCATGGATACAAAATGAGATCAATAGGGAATCCCAAGCCAAAGCCTACAGAGAGTTCAAAGATGAAATTCCTCTAGACCAACGGCCTGAAGCCAAGAACCCCAAGCCCTATTACTATGAATGGATGAAATTAGCCCAGTCAGAGTCAGGAAGCAAAATCATGATCCTCTTAGGGAGGCAGCCTTTGATGAGTACAATTGAAAGGTTGATAGTGAGTTACCTGAAGCAACAAGGTCAATTCAATGGTGCTGCATGAACATGACCGGGGACTTGAGAAATAAGGAGCCAAATTCACCCCTTAATTTCACAATGGAAAATAGGTGTGCTCCTTGGTATATCTCATTGGGCAGGAGAAGAAAGAGCTACTAGATGCCACTTACATTCTAGCCACCCTTGGTTATTTCCCCTATGTTAGCCAATTTAGAAAATTTAGAGGTCTATGACATGATAGGCGAGGTAAAGAAGTGGGAATCACATAGGGACACTAAGGGATTTTACTCGAGCTTGGGAAAAGGAGGTATTAGACAGAGTGTAACTGCGGATCTCAGAATGCAGGCAAGGTTGAAAAATTATATGTTTTTTGGAGGGCCAGCAAAAGGCAAAGTTGGGGGGAAATGATGAGGCCAATATAAGGCCTATTTAGCTTATAGTTTCATGTGCTTTTATGACTAGATTATGAGAAATTCATAAGCTTTCATAATACTTTTTCAGACTGTTTATACTTATATCTCAGAACTGCTATATACATATGTATGTGAATGTGTGTGGAAAATTTTAAGTTTATAAATATGCTATTTGTATGTTGCATGGTTATGTGAAATTCAATTTGTTATCTTTTTGTCCTACTTTAAGTCAGGTGATTTTTCAAGTAGCCATGTGATGAGAGCGAGATAGTGAAGGAACTTATTATGCATTTTTGTCTTGGATACGTATGCATGATAATCTTTTGCTAGAAATGGTGGATCCGCAGGTAAAGAAGAAGTCAACATTAAAGAGCATAGTGATGCCTTTAGAAGACTAGCTGTTGCGGGGCTCATGATGACTCCACTACTCTCGGGCGATCACAGTTTTATTTTGCAGATGAGGTCAATGTTGAATTACATCCACAATGGAGTAAATCCAGCAGTGGCACATTCCTGGATTCATGTGTAGTTAAATATAGTTTTTTCCCTCATTCAATAATGTTGATCATGTATCTTAATGGTTTCCATATCCCTAATGTTGGGAGATCCTAGTTGCTAGGAGTTCTATTTTAGAAGTTTTTGTTAAATAACATGGAAGCTCTCATTCCTTAGTTAGTTAGTTAGTAATTACGGGAATCCTCTATGTAATCTAGTGAGAAATAAATATAATCTTGTTTTTTGCATCGATGTATCTTTGTTGTACAAATGAATAAATGAAATCTTCAATTCTTTGTTTCTGAGTTTTTGTTCATTCGCTCTTCTGTGGGGCCTACGTGGAAGGTGAACTCAGTTTATAGTTCAGGAGGAAATAGTTGTAAGTCATTTGAAGCATTTAGGACTTTGTTGCTCCTGTAGCCACTAGTAATAGCACTGTTGGTTGTTCCTGTAGCAAAGGCAAATAGTTAGTTTTGTATTACAGCACATTCTTATATCTTTAGATTAAGCTATTAATTCCATTTCCTAGTTCAGAATTACTTTCAGCATTTTCCATTACTTAAATGGTGATGACTCCTAGAGTGGATTAGAGCATATACTTTTCCGATACCATTTCAAGTTTACGTTCCCTGGTTGATAATTTAAGTGAGCTCAGTATGATATTCTTAGTATGATAGTTGGCATTGGTTATTGCAAAGCCACTATAAGGAGGATGTCCAATCCTTAATTGGAGAGGGTATAATACTGACCACTCAGGAAGCACAAAGGTGAAGGTGAAAAGGATTTACTTTGGCGTGGTAGGGTCATCAGAGAAAGAGCAATAATAGTATCTCCATATGATTCTCGTCTATTTTTTGATCTATGGCTTGGGAACTTGGGTGTGGAATCAAAGTGGGTAAACTAGCAATTGCAGAAAAACACTACTTTTTATAATGTTATATAAAATTTTGACCAATGATATTGTTATACTTTTTTACATTTATATAATTTTCCAACATATTTATGTAATTCTCCTATAAATAATGATTTTATTAATTTTAATATAAAAGAGTAATTCACCACGATTTGTTTTTTGGATTTGTATACTAGGTAAATATCACCAGTAAAATAAATCATCAAATTATTTATTATATTTATTATATTTATTTGAATACAAGGCAAAATCGCCAGTACTATTATATTTCTCTATCATATGGAAAAAAAGGATTGCCAACAATTTTCCACTAATTTTGGGTGATTGCAAATGATTCACCAACACCAATAATTTAATGTTTGCACGGGAAACAAAAAATTCACTTATATAATTACATTTGATTTCTACGGGTGTTGAAAAAATTTCCAATATTTTTCTACTATCACCTGGGGGGTTCTTAATGTTATAACTAATTTATAGATTAATTATAAATATGGAAATCAACAATACACTACCACCTTGGGCATGGAAAACAAGGGACTTTAATGCTCTGACAACCTGATGTGACTAATCTACTGGTGCAATCCTCCAATGCTCAAATTATTGTTGTTGATTAGAGATGAGAGGCTTTTTCATGCCCAACCAAAACTCAATATAAGTTCCTAAGTAAGACAATTGGGAGATTATTTGGTAGCCTTTCTAAGAGAGTAAGGGGTGGCATATCGACAGATAGTGGAACTATAGAGTAGGGAAAGATTATAGAAGTTCGTCGACCTTACAAAAATCCAATGACTCTTAGGCTTAGGTAGGTCTTGGTGTTCGAGGAAATTAGAAAATGAGATAAAGATAAAGATATTAATTGAGGCTATATGGTGTCATCAAGGACTGATTAGGAGATTAGACTTGGTGTGATAGGGAAATTTTAAATTTGGCTAGGGTATGAATCAAGCCAACAGATGTATTCCTATATTTGGAATGATAAAGGAAAATAAGAATTTATTAAAATATTTGGAAATAAAGGTAAGTATCATCGAGTTGAATATCAATTTGATTTTTCAATTCTCTTGATTTAATTTCAAATTAAAGAAAAACGCATCATGTGGTGCTTAGGAAAAATTCTACAATATTCAGAATGTTTTAAAATACCACTTTCCTTACCCTCATAAAATCTTTTATATATCATTCATTGTTAAAAAATTCATTGCTAGTGATTGTAATAATGTCTCTCAATATAAGTGTAGGCAATATCTTATATGGTGGATAATTAAATTTGTATCTAGCAAACATGGAAAAATGAAAAAATGTACAAAACTAGCATGTGATAGAAGCCCATCAAAAGGAAATGTAGAACATAAGTTTAATGGAGGAATATTCATGGCATAAATAATATCAAAGTCATATTTTGGAGCCAAGAAATATAAATTAACTTATAAAGAGTGAGTGCTCAAAGGAGAAATATTTGTGGAAAAGGTATCATGTGTTTCCAAAGCCGAAATAAGAACACAAGAAGGTGTAATAGAATTAGTTAAATCAAATGCATAAATAATATAGTTATTTCATGGTGCAATGTGGGATTTAAGAAGGGAGTTCATAGAATAAATAAAAAATCATATAACCTTATTTGAATAATGTTTGAAGCATAAATCTTGCAGTGAGACAAAGGCTTTTTATTGAAATGTTTTTTGTAGTTTAGAGCTATTTTTTTTAAGCTAGAGGAATAAGATGTAATATATGTCTTTGTGTGATTGGTTTGGATATTTACACTGGTAGGTCAAGTCCATATTTATAAGGTGGTTATAAATACATTATTTATAGATATTTCCTTTCAATAAAGCATTAAAGATTTTGCATTTTTTTAAAATAATGGAGAAATAAGGATATTATTGGAGACAATTTTATAGAGATGGTTTATTTTTAAGTCAAAATTATTGTAGCTAGGGCTCTATATTGTGTATAAATAGGAACTAGTGTTAAAATCTTATGTAGGAGTTCCTCATTTTTCTAACAATATAAAGATAATGATCATCCCAAGTGCATTTTAAAAAAATGATTATATAATTAGTTGAATCTAACATCCCTATGTATGATAACTTTGATGCATTTACTACTGACTCTTTTCTAAGATCCATTAGTATTATCAAGATATAAGGGGTCAATTCATAGGTTTGAAGAAGTGGAAACAAGACCACATCTATCTTTCCAAGCTAGATTCTTACTTACGAGTGATTTATTACATGAGAAGAATCTTAAGTATTTGTATCCCTGAAGAAAATACAGAGCCTTGAAATCATTTGTATCCTTGAAGAAAATATATTTTATAGTTTCTTGTCATTTCTTATGAGTATTCCTAAAGAAAAGAGGGGACATTACATTTGGGGATTCTTGAGAGTGTATTTAATGTAAGAATATTTAATTATTTATTTGTAAATAGAGGTTATATTATTTCTACAATATTAGAGGATTGATTTGACATAAACATGGATCCACGGGAGGCGCTTAAGCCATGTCACAAATCTCAAAGGAGGTTCTGACCACCAAGTCAACAATCTCCCCCTCACCACCGACTGAGCCTTCAACACCCACTGAAGGGAGACTCAAACCCGTGACCCAAGGCTCTGATACCAATTGTTGGAATCATTTGTCATTGCACCAAAAGCACAAACTATCAATACTTGATACAAACGCCAGATTTAACTCGATCCACGTGAGGCGGTTAATCCATGACATGAATCTCCAAGGAGGTGCTAACTACCAATTCAACACATTGTAGCCCTCTTGTAAGGAAGTGAGCCTTTAATGGGGTTTAATCCCTTTTGTATTTGAGCAGTGAGCTCTAGGTACTGTGCATAAATGCACGTGCATTTCCATTTGTAATATGTGTCCAACTTCTAACAAGGTATATTCATATATTATGTATTTCATCCCTACCATGGTTTTTCCCCTAATAGGGTTTTCATGATAAAAATCCTTGTATTATGTGTTTTGGATATGTTTCTGATTTTTTCATGCATGTTTCTCTATTAAGATTGGAAGTAAGAGTTTTAAGGTTTAAAATTTTTGAAGCTTTGGAACAACTTATTCACCCTCCCACCCCATATTAATTATTTGTTGTCATATTTCTTACAATTGGGGTCAGATATTGGCTCCTTGAATAAATCCAAACAACTTGAGGGTGATCTGAAGATGACAGCTTATAAGAATGATAGTCCAAGGTTTAAAGGCACAAACTACAATTTGTGGAAGATTCGCATGATAGTTTATCTCTGATGCATTAATGAAGTTTTTTGGAAGATTAAAAAATATACTTATACTGCTCTTGCAACTTCTATTACTCTAAATGAGATCAAGGATGCCAAAGTAAATATCAAGGCAAAGAAAGCTTTGTTGAGTGCCTTGATTAATTTTTAAATGACAAATGCCATGGAATTGGAAATGACTAACAAGATTTGGGAAAATTTGTAGACCTTGAATGAAGCAGATAAGGAAGTGAAGATTGTCAAGTTGCATAGTTTGAAGGGAAAGTATGAATCCATGAAGATGAGTGAAGATGGGAATGTTGACTCTTTCATGCTTAGGGTGAATGAGGTGGTGTGTGCTATGATATGTGTTGGAGGTATTGTTTCTAAAATACTAAGTACTTTCCCCCTTCCTATAAACATAAATTTTTAGCTATTGAAGAGATTCAAATAGTGACAACTATAACAAGAGACAAGTTGATGGTAGGATTACTTATTTTGAGCTAAGTGAATTTTGTGGTGCATTACCTAAGGTAGAATTAGCATTCAAATCTTTTTTTTTGGAAGGAACATGCAAATATATGATCTAGGAGAAGGATCCACAAGAAGATCGTCAAGATATGAGAAAGAGATGAAAGGGAATGAAGAAGAAGAGAAAGGAATTCAAGATTTTTAAGAACTAATTACTATAATATTGCCAAAAGGTTTTGGTAAGTATAAAGGAAAGATGCCCCTTAAGTGTTTTTCATGCAATAAGATAGGAAATTTTGCATCTAGATGTCCAGAAAGGGTTCCTAAATTCAATAATAATGAACCTACTATTGCAAATAAGTGTTACTGTGCTACTGATGAAGGAGTTATAGATGATAAATCTGATGATTCTAACAAGAGTGATGATGAATTCACATTTATTTCTATCAAAGAAGAAGAAGATCCTGAGCCTGAAGATTCTATGCCTAGTAGTTTTGCTAGTTGTGTTGTTGAAAGGAAAGCCCTAGGTACTCGAGTTGTCAAATAAGATAAATGGGTAATAGACAATGGATGCTTTCATCATATGACTAGTGATTAGAGAAATTTTGTGAGCTATAAAAATTATGATGGTGGTATTGTGAAATGGGAAGACAATACTAGTGTTATGATTAGAGGTAGACATTCTATTTCTCTATATGGAAAGAATAAGATAGACGATGTACTCTATGTGGAAGGTTTGAAACATAGTCTTCTTAGTTTTGGATAGTTAATGGGCAAATGATATGGCTTGTATTTAAAAATTGGTAAGTGCAAGATCACGAATGACTCAGGAATAGATATTGCATCACGATCAAAGACACAAGTTAACATATTTCATTTGAATAATGGTCAGAAAAGTCATTTGATTTTTCAAATAGATGAAATCTATTTATGGCATAAAAGTTTGTGTCATGTGAACATTGATAATATTTTGGATATAATTTCTACTTATGTTGGTAGAGATCTTCCAAGGGTGAAGAAACCTACTAACACTATATGCAAAGAATGTCAGTTGAGTAAGAAAATAAGAGAACTACTTTCCACTCTAGAACTAAAAATTCAAATGGATTGTTAGATATTGTTCATATTGATTTGTGTGGTCCTTCTAAGATAAGAAGTATGTAAGGTGATATATATTTTACGTTGATTATTGATACATATTCTATGATGCTATGGGTAACTTTCTTGAAAGAGAAGTCTGGATCTTTTGATAAGTTTAAGATCTTTAAGAAAGTGGCTAAGCCAAATATATGATTGAAGATGAAGTGCTTAAGATCAGACAAATGTGGTGCATTCACATTCAATGAGTTAAATTATTCTTGTGAAAAGCGTGGGATACAGAGACATTTGTCTTCTCAAAGGACTCCACAAAAGAATAGAGTGGCAAAGACGAAGAATAGGTCTATTATTTACACTTCTAGGACTATGATGCTTAAAAGAAATGAACCGCAGATTTTTTGGAGAGAAGAAATTAGCATTGTAATATACACTCACAATTATGTTAAGATTAAAGATCATACAGGTAAGACACCTTATGAGATTTGCAGTGGAAATCTTACTACATTCACGTATTTTAGAATTTTTGGTAGTAGATCGTATATCAAGAGAGATGGGGATATAGGGAAATTTTCAATGTAAGAAGTGATGAAGATTTATTTCTTGGGTATTCTAACAAAAGAAACGCATATAGGCTCTACAAAAAGAGGTTGAAGAAGATAGTGGAGAGTGTTAATGTTAGAGTGGATGAAAGCCTTGAGAATCTATCCAGAGCTATTGATTATGATTATAATGATTAGAATGGAAGTAGAAATTAGGGACAACAACATTAAGTTCAAAACTAAGTCCAAAATGGTCCAATGGATGTTGATGATGAATCCTATACAAGTGGAGAATAAGGAACACAAGAATCAAAGGTAAAATCAAAGACACCAAGCTATGTAAGATTAAATCATTCTAAATATTAGATTATTGGTGATAGGAATAAGGGTGTTCAAACTAGGTGAAGGATTATTGAAGATCATATTTACCTAATCTCAGATATCAAACCCAAAGATGTAAGTGAAGCTTCCAAAGATGAAAATTATGTTAATGTCATGAGAGAAGAATTGTCACAGATTGAGAAGAACAACACATGCATTCTTTTTCCCATGCCTAAGAAAAAGAATGTTATTAGTAAAAAAAGGATGCTAAGAAATAAATTTAATGAAGGTGGAGAAGTTGTCAGAAATAAAGAAATATTGGTATGCAAAGGATATTCTCCAATGGAATTTATTGACTATGATGAAACTTTTTCTTCAGTAACAAGATTAGAAGTGGTAAGACTATTTCTTGCTTTAGTTACTCACAAGAACTTCAAAGTTTGTCAAATGGGTGGGAAATCTACATTTATGAATGGTGATTTGAAAGAAGTGTACATAGAGAAACCAAATGGTTTTCCATTGACTGGTCAATCGGACATGGTTTTTTAATTAAAGAAATCATTATATGGGTTGAAGCAAGATTCTAGAGATTTGTATTCTAGATTAGAAAAATATCCACTAAATATTGGTTTCAAAAAAGGTACAAATGATAGAAATATATATTTCAAGGCAAATAATGAGGAAATTTTAATTGTAGAAGTATTTGTTGATTGAATTATCTTTGGGGGTAATGAAAAGTTCAGAAAATAATTTGCAATGGAAATGCAAAGTGAGTTTGAGATGTTCATGATAGGAGAAATGAAATTATTTTGGGATTGAAAATTTCTCCGTTAGAGGATGGGTTTTTTATATCTTAGTCCAAGTATGTGAAGGAATTGATGTTCAGAATTTTTGGTTGGATGAATCAAAACTAATGGGTACACCTATGGTGACTAGATGCAAGTTGTAGTCCCAAAAGTTATCAGTCTAAATACAGATCAATGGTTGGTGGTTTACTCTACTTGATCCGTACTAGATAAGATATCATGAACATTGTGTGTCTTGTAGCTAGATTTCAAGAAGATCCAAATAAGACTCATGATGTATCTATGAAGAGGATATTCATATATCTAAAAGGGACAAATGAATTTGGGATATGGTATCCTAAAGGAGATTATTTCACTTTGTGTGCATATATAGATGTTTATTAGGAAGATGATGTTGATGATAGGAAAAGTACATGTGATGGTGCTTTATTTTTGGGTAGAAAATTTGTTGATTGTATGAGAGGGAAGAAAAACTCGATCTCCTTATCTATTGTAGAGGAAGAGTACATTATTGTTGCTAGTAATTGTACACAAGTTGTATGGATGAAACATATGTTATCTGATATCATATTTATTTCTTATGAGCTTATTGTTATATACTATTATAATTCTAGTGCTATCAACATTTCTAGAAAGCATATGCAGCATTCAAGGACAAAACATATATCAATCAAGTTCCATTTTCTAAGAGAAATAGGTAAATGAAAAGGAAGTGAGATTAGAGTATATTCCTACCAAGGAATAGGTTGTTGATATATTCACAAATTCACTGCCTAAGGATACATTTTATACCATAGAGGAAATATTATAGGGTTATTTCCATTCGTAATTAGAACTAAGCAGAGGTGTGCATCAGTCCGTGGGCTTAATAGGATAATCTTATGGTGCGGATTGATGTAAGGAGGTTTCTTCTCAAGGGGAGCAGTCAGTTGTAATTTTTATTTGGTTATTATTATTCTCATGGGGAGAAGAAGAAGCAGAGTTGAGAAAGAAAGATATAAATGCATTTTCCATTGATGTTAAAGGGGGAAAAGAAGGCATGTGAAAAACTCTTCTGGTGAGAGAGAAAAAGGGGAGGTGTTGATTTCCTGTTTTTCACATCATATGTTGTGATCAATACCAAATGGGGACTATATTAGGAAGATACAAATATGTAATGGAAGACATATTTGTTAGATGTATTTTCATTGATGTCAATGTATTTCTTGAACAGTTTGCTCAGTGGTACAGTATGCTCATATGTCCAATGAGGCTAGGTTATTGAAGACAAGTGGTCACAAACATCAGGAGATGTTAAAAAGAGTTTTTAATTGGTCTATGTCAAGTTACATAGGTTTTCATGGTGATTTCAATATGTTATGAGGTCATGTAGGGTGACTAGCTCTTGCATTGTCTAGTATTGTTGATAGTGTGATAGAAATAGGTTCAGTTTTCAAACTCCCAGGTTGATATTTTTTTTGCACATATAGGTGGATGATTGGGACATCTTGATGTGTCCTCAATTTAAAAGGGTCATGGTCCAAAGTTTTGAAAGGAATTTCTTAGTTTTATCAGAGGGTGTTGATAGTGTTTTTGAGGTTTGGCATGAGAGATGTTGACAAACCTAATGATTTAGAAGGGTCTGGATGTTTTTGTTCTATTCATGATGCCTATGGATGTTCTTAGAATATTTTCCTATATCGTTAGCAACCCACATTAGTTATGGGGATAAATTTGAGGATTTTTCAGTTAACCATATTCTTATTTATGTTCTTGGTCGACTTGATCAGTAAAACATTTTATGGAAATTTGAGGGATCTTTTGTAGAAAATTTTACTTGCTTGAGGTTGTTGATAAGGATGCTTTCTATGTTTTTGTCATCAAACATGAATTTGAATTATTATTTTTGGAGCGTGGAATTGGACTTTAAAATTGAGGTTGATCCGACCTTGTTTATTTTTCAATCTTGATGAATTGTATATATTTAGGGCAAAATCGGGTGTTGGAGACGTGTGGAATTTCTTGGAGATAAAGTCTGCAAATCTATTGAGATTTGAATCACTTGTTTGTAGGTGGAAAATAGGATTTGAATATAGATCCAATTGTGCTTCATTTGAACTTACCTAGGTATAGGGTAGTTATCAGTGTACACTTCACAAATTTCAGATTGTAGTCTGAATGATAATTGTAGTCATCTTGTAAGGAAGTGAGCCTTCCATGGGGTTGTATCCCTTATGTATTCAAGAACTAATCTCTAGGTAGTGTTCTTGAATGCATGTGCATTTTCCTTTGTAATATGTGTTATACTTCTAATAAGGTATAGCTATATATTGTGGGTTTCATTCCCAACGTGGTTTTTCCCCAAATAGGGTTTCCACGATAAAAATATGTGTTGTGTTGTAGATGTGTTTCTAATTTTTTCATGCATGTTAATTTATTAAGATTGGAAGCAAGGGTTTTAAGGTTTAAAATTTTTGAACCTTTGGAACAACTAATTCACTCCACCCTCTCAATTGTTCATTGTCATATTTCCTACAATAATAGCTTTATCTAAACCGGAATCATGCAAGAAATGTATTGAATGATGGATATGGTTACAAATGAAAAATAGTAGTATCAAAAAATAATTATGTACCACATGTTATATTTTCACTCTTTAAACATATCACTTTGTGCACTCGCAATTATAAAGCTATTGAGTATTCTTGCTATTCTATAAGTATTGGATGTGCTGATTATTTTGGATTATTCTTGTAACTCTATATATAATTATGTAGATACTACTACTATTTATTCTTCCACTATTCTCTAATCCTTTCTCCCTTCATTTTGGTTCCACGGACCAAGAATTGATTTCCCCGTAAAAATCCTATTGTTCAAAATTAAATTAAATATAGGAATCCAAAATAGAGTCGCCAAGAGTAAATTGAGCTTGGTGGTTGCATAAATATTCTATTGTTCAAAATTTAATTAAATCTAGGAATCCAAAATAGATCCCCCAAGATTAAATTGATCTTGGTGGTTGCAATAAAAAAAATGTTTGTAGATCTAAGAGATCTTGGTCACTAATAAAGGACATGTAACAAATGAATCTCTATTTCAAAATTGAATGCATTTCCCAAATACTCAAATGAACTAACAATTTCACAAAGATGTTTATAAATACTACTAATCTTCTACTTGTAAGTAAATTATAATATATAAATAAATTATAATATAATGGTGTATATATTATACAAACTTTTGCACTACATCATAATCTAAATGTATGAAATGACATATTAATATATAACGATATAATCAAACCATAAAAACATAAAATTTTGAAACATAAACACATCCTATCATCATATTTTCTATACCTGGCAACTAAGTTCCTGACATTATAAATTTATATCATCATTATTGTTATAGAATAAGTTCCTTATCCTCGTAAAATAATTTTATTTTGTATACTTCTATCTCTCCAAGCTAAAATTTATTAATTTAAATTGGTCTAAGCTTAATATTATTAAACAGATTAAATAACACTTGTTTTTTGCTAATGGTAATGGTGATATATACTGACTCTCGATGCCTGTTGAATTCTGGGATCTCTTCTTCACTTGGTCATAATAGGTATATAAAACTGAATAGGAATGTTATGTAGGCTATTAGTTCTTGTGGCACCGAATGCCAACCTACATTTTTAATCATAAAATATTACATGTTGGATGAAGAAATAGTTTTTGAAAAAAAATAATGGTAGTGGATTAGGATAAAATCAATATCTAAATGTCCTCCATTATCTAAAATATATACCTGGATATCTTAGATGATCTTTAGTAGCTTTAATGAAGCAACATGTGAAAAGAATATGCCAATACCTCTGTGTAGACCAATCAAATATTTCATAGCCGACTCGACAATTTTTTTTTCGGCTACAATATTTAGAAAGTTGAAGAGATAGGAACGGTAATGTGGATTTTGAACAATTTCTTAGATTTTAATTATTTTTTAATGTCGTTTAGTTTTTTAATAAGTTCCATATATGCAAGTTTCATGAAATAATGATTTCAAAGTGTGGATACTTACGTAAAGATCAATAATAAACCATTTCAAAAATTCTCAATACTTATGCACAAATATCTCAATAGTCATTCAAATAATTAACTACTGAAGAATACAAATGTGTCACAATTGGTACATGATAAATTTATTAATGGATAAATGAGATTTTTGTTGATAAGTATGAGGTATTTTTCCCAACAAGTCAAATTCTAATATTTATTTAACTATGTAATTTTAGAGAAAATTCATACATTCTCTTCTATTTTTAGTTGATGATATTTTAAATAGTTAAAAAGTTAGATGAACAAAGAGCAAATTCCCTAAACATATTTCTTTTTTTTTTTAAAAGATTAATTTTAGACAAGTGAAAAATATAGTTATGATGGGGTGCTCTTCCCCTAAACGTGTTTCCATGTATTAAAAGAGAAGTAGGTGAAAAATATATTTGTGATGGGAGAAGAGGCTATTTAAATATTTATTATTCATTTATATTATAATATTTTCTTCCATTGTGCATCCACTATGTTCAGATTTCAGTGCGGGTACTATGCTTAACTACAAATACAAGAGTTTCCATGAATAGTTAAGGAAATATCTAGTGAGACTCCAAACATATCATATCCGTGTGACATTGATATATGGATGGGTTGGCATCGATTTAACTGTGGATTTGTTTATGTGCTTGCAAAAATAGTTGACATTTTCTTTTTTCAATAATATTTTTACCTCAATTCAATATAAAAAATAATAAAGGATGAATTTGAATACTATCAAATGTCCTTCAATGTAAAAATTTACGGCTTCACATACTTTCATATTTTACTAAACAATTCATGAAAAGCATATTTGAATATCTTCAAAGTAAAATTACCAAATAGATGATGACAAGCTTGCTTCCTCGGTTACATGAAATGTTCGCCCATCGAAGACATGGGAAAAGTCAGGCTGTACTCTAGATCTTTAACATTGGCCTATTTTTAGGCCTTTGAACCAACATCCTTTGCACATTGAAAATATCATGGAAAAACTTCTCACCAGACTTAATGATCATGAACAAGTTCTTTGTAATGACTCTCAACAACACAACAATACTTAGGTTTTACAATTTTGTTTTGTTCAAACTAGGAGATACAACTTTTATGGAATAAAACCAAACCAACATAGATTGTCTCAATTCAAAAAATCTAACTCAAGGAACCCTATTCACAACATCTTAAAGGTTATGTCATTTGGGTGTTTAATTATTAACACAGATCAAGAACTCTAACTTGTTTTGTTACAGCCTACATCCCTATGATTGTCATAACAAGTCCTCTTAAGAAAGTCACAATATGACTAGCATCAAATGATGACAAATATTAAAAAAAAATGGGTAGTTCTATAAGACCCCTCTCTACATTATTATTCTGCCATTTATGCCAAACAACCCGTCTAGACTTTGGTTGATCCCCTTTTATCTGATGTTGTCTTGATAGTATGATCTTTGCACTATAATTAGATCTATAATTGCCTCAAAGCACGTGAATATATTATCCTGAGCCCCTTCAAACTTTTAATATAGCACAATATATAATCATGGTGCTCTCCACCAATTTTTAGGTTTGTTCATCAGTGGAGGGCCAAGATATGAATTTCTTCCCCTCATTGGTTACCTTAGGTAGGGTTTCTACTAGTTAACAAAGAAATTGGTATAAATTTTGCAAAACTAAGTGAAAATAAATCTAAAAACTTGGAAATAGAATTTATTTCATATCATCAACAACTCCACCCATGTGCAAGTCATAACAGGTGATGACATGCAACTGATTGAATGTTTGATAATGTTAAGTTGAAGATGATGCAAGACATTAAATCAGTTAATGGCTTATATTGTCATTGATGTCAACTTATTATCATCTATACGGTAATGTACATAATGCAGAAGACTTTACAGAATCAATGGAACAAAGATTATGTTTTCATCAATGCATAAAAGTCAAGTAATCACTAAGTGACAGACAACACCGGCGAAGTGCACACCATCGGTAAAGGCAAGGTAAAAGTCACAGTGATGCCCGACAAACAGAAGACAATGTTGCCCGATGAAGAAAAATTCAATGATGCTCGATGGATGGAGATCCCAAAGCTAACTGGAGTTACACCGATGGAACTGGTAGTTGTCACCGATGACGAACTGCAGAGTTGACCGACAGAACAGAGAGTTAAGAAAATAACAAAATATCTAGCTGGAAAAACTTAAGGATAGAATTAACTGGTTCTTTTATTTGTTTTATTCACCCAGAGTTAAATAATTGATTTAAAGAAAATTTTTACAGTTGGAAAGAAGATAACTACGAGATAAATCATGAGTTAAAGCCATAAATCAGATTGGCTGGATTGTTTTTCATGCCAAGAATCAAGAATCAAGAATCAAGAATTAAGGAACATCATGTCAATATAAGAGACAAGCATAATTTATTTCAAATGAAATCAGATACATGGGGGGTGAATAGAAAAAGGATGCTGAAGAGAAACTAATGAAGGATAACTTCATACAGTCCTGATCAATCAAGCTGAAGGAGAGCTAAGAAATTTTGTGGACACCAACAAACAGTAAAGCACAACATCATAGAGCAGAAAGGGTGGAGCAAAAAGAATTGAATTGATACATTGATCAAAGAGGTATTATAATTAAATAGATCTGAAAATCTGCAATTCAAGTTGCATTAGAAATAGGTCATTGTGTTTCAATTTAACCATTGAAGAATTAAGTCTCTTAACAGAGCATGACTTAACCATCTTCTATAATTAAGGTATATCCTAATAGATTGCCAAAAAGATTGTCATGAAGATAGCATTGAGTGCCCGATATCGACACACAGTCTAAGAAGGAGGCTGATGTAGTCAGGTAGCACCAGATATGCCAGATACCTATTGTGCCCATAGAGGTTGATCAATATTGGTAGCATATACATGCCATCTATCAAGTGACATTCTATTATCAAAAATCCTCTAACAAGGTGCACTTAACAGTGTGTTTGTAACCTTTAACAGGGTTGGATCCTAATAGGGCTCACTTCACAAGACTGAAAAGTTGGGGTGCCGGTCCCAGTGGTTTTTCCCTTAAAATGGTTTCCACGTTAAAATCCATGTGTTATGTGTGTATGGTTTATTACTTCATTGTTTTACATTTCACATATGCATTTCTGGATTGATTGGTATACTCTGCATTTTTACTGAATATTACTAAATAGTTTTACTGCTTATTGGTTATCAAGGAGAATAAGGACATACAAGGTAAACTGATAGATAGTTGAATATTATAAGTATTTCATGGCATACATCTTGTACGAACTTAATAATTTGAGATTTATTTGATTGATGGCTAATGATTAAAGGATAAATTTGAGGCCACTGATTCAGCCCCCCCCCTCTCAGTTATTGCTAACAATTGGTATCAGAGCTTATGTGCTTAGAAGGAAGGTTTCAAGAACTAAGTAATAGATCACAAGATGAATAGATGAGATGTGCCCAAGTTGAACAAAGACAACTTTTCTTCATGGAAAAGCAGGATAAGACTCCACTTATCAGGTATTTTTAATGATGTTACTCAATACTTACATACTGAATATGTGTTGCCTATAGGACCATTGATAGTAGATCAATTAAGAGTGAAGCATGAGCATATCTGCATGGTTATAGAGCTTTTTTCCTCTTTCTCCGATGTTGAATTTGAAGATGTCAAAGTTTGCACAACTGCAAAGAAAATGTGGGACAAAATGAAGCTTGTACATGGAGGTGATACAAACATTCTGAGAGCCAAGGAAGAAAGCCTTAGAGGAAAGTTTGATGATCTTATAATGAAAGAAGGTGAAAAAATCACATAGTATAGCACAAGAATAAAAGAAGTAGTCAATTCTAGACGAGGTGTTGGAGGTAGACTTGAAGAGGAGATAGTGGTAAGTAAAATCTTAATAACCTTATTACCTGTATATGCTATTAGAGTTTCTTCTATACAAGAAATGAGAGTAGTAGAAAACAACACAGTTACTCTTGATAGCTTAATTGGTAGACTGATTTCATTTGAGATGAATAAATTTGACAATAGTGTCTTACCAAGTTTAGAGTCTGCATTTAAATCTTCTATGAGAATACGCAAATCTAGTCAGAGACACTCATCTAGAAGAGACAGTGAAAGTGAAAATGAAGAAGAAGATCTAGATGAAATAGAAGCACTCATGGCAAGAAGAATCCAAAGAGGCAGAGGTAAATAAAAAGGCAAGTTACCATTTGTATGCTTTAATTTTATAGAGATTGGACACTTTGCTACAAGATGTCCTAACAGAAGAAAAGATGACAGAAGTGATGATATCTCTTTTAAGAAAAAATCTGACAGAGGTGATAACAAAGATTACAGAGGTTATCGACGATCAGAAAGAAAGGATACCTGAGACTACAAGGATAAAGGAAAGAAGGTTAGCTACCTAGCTTCTTGAAAAAATGAAGATACTAACACCGAACCGGATGATGACAATATTTGTAGCTGTGAAGGATGATTTAGATGAAGATGAAAGGTATGAAGAAACTGCACTCATATCTAAGGTTAGTAAGAATGATGTTTGGATTATAGATAGTGGCTGCACTCACCATATGACTGGTGACAAAGAAAAATTTAATACTTTTAAGTATTATAATGGTGGTACAGTAAGAATGGGAAATGATACACCTTGTCCAGTTGAAGGTAAAGGAACAATAATGTTGAATAACCTGATTAAATGTGAGAATTCTTATTGGGTAAATAGATTGAATTATAATCTATTGAGTGTTTCTCATCTGAATAATTTAGGTCACAGAGTGTCATTTGAAAACAAGAAGGCAAAGATTTTCAATGAATCAGGAAAACTGATTGGTATCGGTGAACAGACTAAAGGTAACTTATTCTATTTGAATGACACTAACCCCACTTGCTTGATGACTAGAAATGAAGACATATGGTTGTGGCACAAAAGATTCTGTCATGTGAATTTTGACAACATGATGAAAATAAGCAAAAAAAGAAGTGTAAGAGGCTTACCGACGATGACAAAGCCAGACAACATCATGTGGAAAAATTGTCAAAAAGGTGAAATGACAAAGTCTTGTTTCAAAAGTAAAACCCATACATCTGATGATATTATAGAATTAGTCCATACTAATTAGTGTGGACCTATGAGGACAAAGAGTTATTATGGAGATAGATATTTTATTCTCTTTGTTGATGATTATGCTAGAATGATGATAGTCATGCTTCTAAAAGAAAAATTTGAAGCATTCAAGATGTTTAAATGGTATAAGGCTATGGTAGAAAAACAAAGTGGTAAGGATCTGAAATGTTTGAGATCAGATAGAGGAGGAGAATTTATATCAGATGAATTCACTAATTTTTGTAATGAGCATGGTATAAAAAGATAGGTTTCTGCACCAAGGACACCACAGCAAAATGGGATTGCTTAGAGAAGGAACATATCAATAGTTGATTGTGCAATAACACTGATGATAGAGAAAGACATCACCCAAATCTTCTGGAGGGAAGCTGTCAGCACTACTATTTATACACTTAATAGAGTATAATTGAAGAAGGACACAAAGAAGACTCCTTATGAGCTATGGTATGGTAAAACACCCAATGTAAGTTACTTCAAAATATTTGGTAGTCAATGTTATGTCTTAAAAGATGATAGAAATGGAAATCTTGATGCCAAA
>MU223293.1:0-11156 GCA_018584345.1 Thuja plicata
TATATATATATATATATATATGTTAATATCAATATTATGCAAATTGGATAAATGAGACTTGTATTGTTTGTTGTATATATTTCTCTTTTATCAATCAACAACCAACTATATGTACTTATGAGACATATCATTATAGAGACATGTCTCCTTGAGGAGACATATCTCTATAATGCCATGTCTTTTCATTAAACATTTCTTACCACCCGATAATACTAATCGGTGTTCTTTTAAACAAAGAGGCACTCGATAATATAATGCACCCGATTACATATACCGCCTGATACCTTTATAGAAACCGATCGGTATTATAACTGATACACATCAGTGATGGACTTAACCGATATAAATCGGTAATTATGTCAACCGATATAAATCGATATGTTTAATGTGACTGATATTAATCGGTGTCTAATATAACAATAAACATTATAATATTATATTGAATGTTGTTTATTCGATCAAATATAATTTATATATAAATTTATGTATGTATATTAATATATATAAATTAATATGCATACATAATGCAGTATGATCTTTTATAATATTATAACTATTTTATCTGATCGAAGCTATAAACATCAACAATCTTCTATCACATAGACATGAACATTGATTTAGGCAAGATATATTTTATTTAGTACAGTCTTGATTGAGTTTCAAATTTATTGAACAAATGTGAATCAAAATATATTCATTATAACTATAAAATAATATTGGTTTAAATATTGATTCTAAAAATAAATACATAAAAGATTTGAATCATTATTACAATGACAAATGTTTTTTAATGAGGTAACAACAGGTTTTGGAGGGACCCTAAAACCCTTTACAAACTACAAGCAAGAAAGAACATTAAGAGCAAGGAAAGGACAACGACTGCCTTAAGAAAATGACAAAACCAAAAGAGGGAAAACCCCAAGATATTACAATAACAACACCATCCTCTAAAAGAGAAATAAATGGCCAGCACATTGTCTAGCAAACAGAAACAAAAAAGCGCCCAACAACACAATTCAGTCCAGCATATTGAGGAAATCCTTAGAATCCACCAATAGGGCCTAAATATTCTAGATAGATTCCTTAAGGCTCGTAAGATCCTTAGGCTGAGAATCCATTTTCTTCTTTGTGCTTGCTCTGGTTAATTCTAGAGCCAGGGTCAGAAATCTGCTCATCCTTGTTATCAACATCATCATCAATGATAATGAAATTTTTATCCATGTAATTTCCTTCCAACAAAGCATATAGTGCATTAAGGTTAGTGACAGTAGCTTTCATGCCCTCTTTTCTGAGGGTCAAGAGCTTCCTAAGCATTTTCTCATTGTTACTAGCTCTGTTGAGGATGGGGGTGAGCTTCTCATCTACACTGCCAGTAATCTTCTCATCAAGCAAACTAGAACTCTCAAAATCCCCAATAAAATATATTTACCTTTACAATTATACATGATAGCATCGTTCCTCCCTTTATCCACCGTCTCTTCGAGCACCTCATTCCTAGAATCCATGGCTCTGTACTTAATACTCAGTTCTTGTATTTCATGAAACGCCCATTTATCCAAGTTGAAGGCCATGATAGCTCTGCTTCTAGTTGCATTCAAGATGTTCATGTTGGTGACTCTTTTTGTGTTGAGGTCTTGTTCCTCAAGAGACATAGCCTCACCTTTTTTCTGGTTCTTAGTACTTTTTCCCTTCTTAGTATTTACCTCAATGGTTGGGTTCTCAGAGGGAGTGTTAGGATGATCTTTAGCATCCCAATTAACATTCAAGTTAATGGTTTTGGTAAGAAAATCCAAATGGGTAGTGCCCTTTTCATTATCAACATTGGTCTCCATGACCATCTCACCAGTATCCCTGTCGCCAACATCATTCCCATCTCCAGTCTCCCTGTCAATGTTCTCATCTTCAACATTTCCTTTAAAATTATCTTCACCACTCCCCTCATGGTCATTATTGTCCTTCATCTGGGACTAATCCTGCACATTGTGCAGATTTATAACATCCTTAGAAGTCTCCTGCTGGGGGTCTTTCACAATTTCCTCTCCTGCACTATCTTTGGCTACCACAGAGAAAATGTCACCAGTTCCTTCCAGAGAAGGAGGGATATTATCCTAAAAATGCTTATGAGACTCCTCTTCGACCTCTATAATGGGGGTTTTATCCTTCTCAAGAATCTCCTTGTTATTGGGCTCATCTTTATCTAGGATTTCCTCTGCAGAGGTATTGTCATCCTTGTCATCATCAGACTTCAATCCCTCCACCTCATCAAAGATAGATAGGGGAGCCTCTTTCTTCCTAGGAGTAGCCTTTCTAGTTTTCTTATTAGGTGAGGAGCCCACTTTCTTCCCAGAATTTGTCTCCACACTCTTTCTCTTCTTCTTTCCAACTTTCTTAGGTGTCGGCTCTAGGATCTTGTCTCTAACATACTCAACGATGAACAAAATCAAACCTTCATGAGGGACTAGAGATCTAGAATTGATTCTATTGTCCATGATACTCTAGTTCAATGAACTCAGCAAGAAATAGGGGAAAGAAACCCTAGTTTTATGATGGAAATGAATAACAAGAACAAAATGGAAGTTGTAAACCCTTGAAAATCTTGATATTAACAAAATCAACATTGCCCTTAACTAACATTGCCCTCTCTTCAACTATTTTAGGGAAATCCTTAATAAAAACCTTATTACCAATTTTCCTATCTTTAAAGTAATTCATGTCATCAAGCGGAAGACTTGTAATTTCTGCAATTAGGTCCAAAGTAAGAGGAAAAGCCTTACTTGCAAGGTGCACAACTCCATTATCCCAGCCTGAAGCAAACTCCATATTAATCTCTTTGTTTTTTTCCATGCAAGCACTAAATATACTTGTTGAGCGTTGTTTTTACACAAGTCAATTGCTAGGAATTTAAAATCTGATTTCCTCTCTTGAAAGAATAACGAAGTTATTCCCAAGGTTCTCCGTGGTCGTGGTACAACCGCTTGGTAAACTCAGTTGAAGATAAATATGAATGTTCACAAGGAGGCCTTTGCTGGTACATTTCAAGACTTCAAGTTGTAAAATAAACTTTAGCATTTTTTGTATTTTTTCCAATTTATCAATGCATGCAATTTCCTAATAATGAAAATCTAACTTTAAAACTACAATGATTACTTATTTAAATCGATTTTAAACAAAGATCACAAGAAATGGGTAACAAGAGTTGTAAGAAAAATTACAGAAATGAAATCTAACGGACATAAACCATCATAGAATCCTGCTTGCAAATTAAATGGTGGAAAATGACAGAAACCCACAAAATATGAATCAGATCATATCAGAATTTTATGTTTAGCAGATGCAATCTTTTGAATAACTTTTACCCCAATGCAAGATTTTCTAAAATCTATTAGATTGTGAAGCCACCAGATGCACGCACACATGAGACAAATTTATCTTTGAACCAATTTGAACAAATCTTTCCAGTCATTCGTCACAACAAGGAGAATTAACAACAACAAACTCCAATTTAATTGATCGCAGATCCATACACAATAAACACAACCAAATATTTGAAAGAAATGAATAAGAAAATACAAATTCATCAATTTCCCATAGACACAAGAAGAAATCACACTATGAGTGAAGCACCAACTGCATATATTTTATTGCATAAAAGATCTGACCATTTTACATTGTTTTGTTGCAATATATAATACTCTGATTTATAAAACTTTGAACCCCAAAACTAGGGTTTCAAATACTCTAAAACAACAAAATAAATCTAAAACTAAAGCTTATTGAAGAAAAACTACTGTTGAACTAACTACTAACAAGTTTGCATGGATCCTTGGTCTGTTTACATTCAGTTTGCCCCATAAATCAAGGCCAAACTTGCACAAGAAATAAGAAATCCAAACTAGAGTTCCACCATTTCAAACTAGAGTCTTCATCTGTAATCTTGGCTTCTCTTTGCATGGGCAACTGGTAGATACCTTCCAGTTAAACCAAAATGAACTCTAGTCTTCAGGTAGTTTGATATGAAACACCCTCTTTATTTAAATTTCTTTTACATCAGAATTGCCCAGAAATTTCAGACCCCAACCTTTGCTCCGAAAAAAGGATATCTGAAAATTGGCAAAGTGTCAAAAAAATAATCTCCCTTTTGCAAAATTTGACTAAGTCCAAAAATAAACTTTTTTTGGAGTTTCCAGGTTGTGGACATCTCCGAAACTCCAAAAATATCATGACTGAAAAATGACTAAGTTTTCTAGTAGGATCCTAGGGTGAGCTTTGTAGAATCTCTTTGCAACTTCTTGGACTTCATCAAAACTGAGTAACTCCAAAAATTTAGCTTCCCATGTCACCTTTCCCAAACCTAGAAAGGCATGCTTCAAACTTTTGAACTTCTTCAATGCCATCCATGATTTGCTTCATATTTTCTTTGAACTGAAACATCTATTGCAAATCATCTTTTTTGTTCATCGTGGTCACAATTCCCATGAATTGTTGAACAATATTCTTGGTAGAATATAATTTCTCTTTGTTCTCATCTTCATATAGCTGCAAGTCAATCCCATCGAAGACTTTCTCTAACTCATTGGCTCATAACATGACACATCGAGATTCTCAGTTCTACAATCACAAAGGACGCCTCATCAACAATCTTTATTGAAAACAAGAAATTAAAAAAGAACAACTAAGTCTATACACAAGGAGATTAAAACTAACTCTAAAAAACACACAAACAGAAAAGAAACCAAAAAATGGAAAAAGGGAAAAATACCAAAAGTTGACTCAATCGACATCCAACTATCAAGAGCACATGGGCCCATAATGTGACTCACCAGATGCCTAATCAAATTGACAAAAGGCTGAAAGACCCCAAAAAGAGGGGTCCCCATTAGGCCAAGTGGCCAAAATGGGGCGTGTGTTGTGGAACCACAACAATACTGCTTGACCCTTCCCTTCTTAAGTTTCTTCCAAACTTTTTTTTTATCCTGAATCCATTTACAATTTGAGGGTTCCTCTCTCTTAATATCCCCTCCCACATCTTCCTTCATGCAATTAAGCCCCAAAATGTAGTTACTAGACTTGTTCCCAACTTGGTTGAGACCAATATTTCTCAAAATGGGCACAAAAAGCTCGGAATGATAAGCCTTCAGTGCGAAAGTAGTCTTAAACACCAACCAAGCATGTGTAAAAAGATGAGTATTAATGATAATGTGCTCCACCTACCACTTCACTTCACCAGTACATAAAATTTGTCTTATATCACTTAAAATCATCATTACTTTGAATGGTTCCCTCCTTTTGATTAACCTTATCATAATAAATGAGCTTATTAATGTCATCATTGATATTTTTTGTTCCAAACCACTTGCAAGTTATGTCATTTTTAACCCCAATGTTGGCTAACCCATCCATGACCATATTAGTTTCGCAATTTTCATGGGTTATGTGAAACTTTTCAAATTTGAGAGCAACAACTTTAATTTTGTCTATTATATGCTCTATAGTCCACGAAGGTTTGCTTAAACCTTTAATATTATTGATGATATTGTGAGAGTCTCCCTTTAGCCACAAGTTCCTACATCCCAAATCATCTGCCAACAAAATAGTATTGAGAGCCGCCATAGCTTCAGTTCTATGATTAGATTGTAATCCCAAAGGAAAGGCCACAACCCCAACACAATTACTAGCCCAGTCTTTGATGATGCCTCCACCACCAGTTATTCTCAGGGTTCCCTTAGCAACCCCATCGAAGTTAGCTTTGAACCAGCTATGGGGAGGGGAAGACCACTAGGCACCATCTCTAGGATGAGGGATTTTACAATGACAAATTTTAATTCATCTATTTTTGTTTAATTTTCTCTATAAATCATTTTAAGATCAAATTGTCTATATCTTTAAACATATGAATACATTAATTTTTTGATACATATTACCATTGATAAGATTTATTATGAAAATAAAAATTTTTATCACATAAATTCTATATATTTATTTATTTTAAAATACAATATAATTTAAATAATAATTTAATTTACTCTAAATTATTAAATAAGAAAATTATAAATTATAATAATGTCACTTATTTTTTAATTTTATATAATTATTTTAATAGAAAAAATTACATGTAACTAGTATATTTATTTCTCTTTCCAAGAATCACTATAAATATTATTTTAAAATATTTCACTTGAAATACTTCTCAATTTAGTTAGCTAATTTTATGTTTTTTATATTAATTATTTTCAAATCTTTTATGTAACTTCCATATTAATTGATTCACAGTGATAGGAAAAGTTGATGCTTGAACTTTAGCAACGAACTTTAGAAGGGAACTTTAGCAGCGAATTCGAGCGATCTGTCAAGGTGGCGATTTTCGGTAGGAGGTCCTGGGACGACAAGCGACAGTTGGGCATCTCCAGCAACAACGATGTAACATGTGTGAGCATTTTATCTCCCCCCATTAATACTCCTAAGATGAATGGTTTGCCTTCTTACTCCCTCTGTCATTCAACAGAGGCCGTACCCCCCATTCCTCCCACAGTTATTGCTAAGGACTATGACATTAATCTTGATGCCTCTAAATCTAACCCTATTCATTCTGATAAACAAAAAACCTTCTTCGAGGCGGTTGCTAACTCGGCATCTTCCATTGATGCAAAAGCCAAGTTTTGTGTGTCCAATGCTCATGGAACCTCCGTTCCTAGTAAGAACTCTGAGGCTGCTCCAATTCCTTTCTCTGTTGCTCCTAATTCTGAAATGCTTGCGGAAATTTTGAAAGAAAAAAAAAGGTTAAGAAAAACTGCAATCTTTTTCTCTGCGGTTGAAATTGACAAATATCCTCCTAGGAAGTTTTTGGACAACTAGTTTCATAACTACTGGAACCTTAAGCTTGGATTTCACATCTCTTTTTGTAGACAAATTCAAAAAGGTTGATTTGTGATCTTCTTTGCTAATAATGAATCTCAGGCTGAAGTTCTTAAAAAATAGTATTGGATTATTGGTTCGACCTCTTTCCGTGCCCTAGCTTGGTCTCTCGAGGCCATTCATGAGGAGGTTCTTGCCCTCTCGGGCCCCCGTTGGATTTTGGTTAAACAAGTTCCTCCATTCCTATGGAGATTTCTCCCTCAATTACTTGAACTGCTGGGTAAAGTCATTCGCTTGGATGATGCGGTTAGACTTGTGCCCCATATGGATGCTAGGGTTCTTATATCTTTAAATCCTGGTAAGGAAATTCCGCCTGACTTGTGCATTAATATCCCGTAAGAAAACTACGCTTGTCCTATTCAAATCCTTAGGGGTTTAAACACTTGTTTTCTATGTCAAAAATAAGGGCACCTAAGGAAAGATTGCCCTATCATTAAGAAAAAACTTGTCTCTGTTAAACTGCCTCTCCCCCTAACCCTATTTTTGAGATTAACCCTTCATCGGATCCCACTGCTTGTAAAAACCCTCAAGTTGAGGTGCCCTCTGGCCCATTCCCTGATCTAAACTCCAAATCTCCTTCCTTCCCTACTCTCCTGACCCCTATCTCTTTCTCGACCATTTCTTTATCCATTGACAACATGACCCCAGATGATGGCTTTCATACTGTTACAAAAAAAGGAAGAAGAAAAGCTACGAAGACTAATAAAGCATCTTTATTTTCTCCCCAACCAACTAATCATCTGGCCCCTTCCAGCTTGAGTAGCCCCGATTCACAAGATCTCCAAGTAAACTCCCCTCCCTTGAATGTTATCAGCATTGATCCCTTCGACAATTGCATCAACCTAGAACCTTCTCAAAAATTCCCGCATAAGGTTTTTAAAGAAATTAGTGATGATTGTATGCTCAAGGTTATCCTAGCCTCTCAACCCCCCTTAGATCCATTGTTCATCCCCATCCCTCTTAAAAAATCTATGGATGTTGACTCCCAGTCCCCAATTAATTTTGATAATGAAGATAAGCTCAAAAATGACTTCCCTACATCTAAACGGCGGGGGAGGCCTTTAGGCTCCAAAAACAAGAATCCTTCTGGAAAGAAGAATAGAGAATCTTCCCCCGCTGTTATGTCCCTAATTGATGGGGCTGAAGACCAGTGTCCTATCCTTTCTCATGTTTCCCCATGAATTGCATCTCCTGGAATATCAGAGGTCTCGAATCCCCGGATAGGAATTTTTTCATTAAGCATTTTCTTGATACCTATAGTTCCATAGATTTTCTGATGCTGCAAGAAGTTAAAGCTATCGGTTTCATGCTTGACTCCAACCTTAAATTATTTATGGAAGGATGTGCTCAAATATACTTCTCATTCCAGAGGCAGGGGAGGCACTACATTACTTATTAACCCTAAATGGGCCAATTATATTTCCAGAAATGGCCTCACCCCATGCAACAGAGCTGTTTGGATAACCATTAATTATAACAATCATATTTTGGAATATGCTCTATCTATGCCCCGAATGATGTCAGGGATAGAGTTAACCTTTGGGATTGGCTGGCGACTCTCCCTAATATCCCCTGGCTCTTTGGTGGATATTTCAACATGGTGGAATCCCAGGAAGATAAATCTGGGGGCCTCCCGTTTACTTGGAAGGACCACGAAAAGATTCACTAGAATAGGATGATGAACTCTAAACATCTTTTTGACCCCTTATCTGGTAATAAGGACACTAATCCCGGGTTATGGCATACTTGGTGTAATTTTCAACAAGGTTCCTCCAGAATTTATTCTAGATTAGATCGTTTCTATGGTAATAAATTTTGTTTCTCATTCCTTCTTGATAATCAGGGAAACTATGTCCTTATCACCTCCACTGCCCTGTCTGACCACCATCTCATTTCTGCTTGCATTAGCCTTTTTAATGCCCCTGTGCACTCTAGAGGACCCAATCCTAAGTTTTTCCTGAACACTAGCTTGCTCAAAGATGAAGATATTATGTCTTCCATCCACATCATCCGACATATCAATAATTTCAACTCTCCCGCTTGCTCCCACATGGACAATTGGAATAAGAACCTGCTTGCCTAGCAGAACTTACTTAAAACCATTGGCCAAAAAAGGGCCAAAGACTATAGATTAACTTAAAAGCTCCTCTCCTCTGACCTCCAGAGAGCTGAAGCTAACATCCAAGAGCATCCCTCGAATGAGGGTCTTATCTCTCGGGTTATCTCTGCAAAAGAAGCCCCAGGGAAGCATCAACAAATTAAGATCAGAGGAGCTGAGATTAGATCATGTGCTCATTGGCTTCAATTTGGCGACTGCGGCTCTAACTTTTTCTTTAACCTTATAAAACATAAGCAATCTAATGAAACTATTGAAATAATTTTTTTGGATAATCAAGACATTACTCACCCTAACATCATTAAAAAATCATTTGCTGATTACTACAAAAACCTCTTCACCTCTGAGGATTCGGAGGAGGCTGCTTCCCTTAGAATTAAATGCAAACTTCTCATTCCTAAAAATCTATCCAGTACTGATGCTGACCGATTGTCTATGGATATCTCTTTGGATGAAATTGAAAAATCTATTAATTCTCTTCACAATGATAAGGCCCTTGGGCCTGATGGCCTTCATGTGGAATTCTACAAAGCTAACATTAGTTGGATTTGCAAACATCTTCAAGAGGACTATGCGGAAGCCCTTACCAGTGGCTCTCTTGGCACTACTATCAATAGAGGCATCATTAAACTTATTCCCAAGGATGGGGAAAAAGTTCTCATTAAAAATTAGAGACCTATCACTCTCCTCAATGTTTCTTACAAAATTCTTGCCAAGATTCTCGCTTTGAGGCTTGTGGATGTTGGAGATTTGATTCTGAGCAGTTGATTGATTGTATGTTTGTCATTGATGACAACATATAATACACAGTAGTAATTCTATATGTACTTATTAGAATGATCATATGAAGACTTGCGTGGATAGATACATGTTGTTGACATGTTTATTATGTTATGTTTGTACACGTAGACCCAGATATGATGTTTCAGTAAAGTTATGTAATTTTGTTATTGGCAGTTACAGTTCTGGAAGTGTAACGGTTTAGGGCTAATGTATATCACGTGTTTCTTGAGTTGCACCTATCTTCTTTATATGCGTGTGTATATTCATGATTAGTTATGAGTTGATGATATTAATCCAAAGGCACCAAACATGTTTCAAGAAGATTACAAAGTTATAGTTAAATTGGCGAGGCCAACTTAGTGAAATGTCGCATTTATTCGGTTTATACCTGTGCGGTTGTAATAATGCTTGCATGCTTAGTAGAGCCGACAAGGATGTTATGAAGAGTTGTCTTATAGGTCCCATGATCTCATACTATGAGGAAGATACTTATATCAAGTCAAAGGTGACACGCTAAGTGTGACTGATATGAAAAGATAAGAAAGATGTACAAAGCAGATTATCAGAGTTGGTTCATTCATCAAGAGTCTATGTGAAGAAGAAGTGAAAGATTGCAATACACTGGAACTGATCAAGACAACAGGTCTACTCTACAGTTCATCATCATATATAGTGCATATCTATTATACAGAAGGTTGTAGCCTTCACCATCAAGCAGTGAGCTTTTGGACAGTGAGTCCACCACCCCTAACATGGTTATTTGTAAAAGACTCCTAACAGGGTCCGACCCTTAACCAGGTCACTATACTTATTGCATTGTAATGTACAACTCCTAACAAGGTTGAAATATCTTTTAATAGGGATTACTACAAACAAGTATAGTTTATTGTGGGTGCTAATTCCCACTGGGGTTTTTACCATTTGGTTTCCCTGTAATCAAATTGTGTGTTGAGTACTATGTTATCTGATTAAGCATTTACTTTGTTGTATTCTAAAGTTAAAGAAGTAAAAAGGAACTAAAGTTACTGATAACTGATTCACCCCCCCCTCTCAATTATCCTTTAAGACTATTCTAACAATTGGTATCAGAGTCAAGTACCTTGGAGAAGAAGCCTAACAGCTTAAGGCAGATCACATGTCTTACTTCAGAAAAGAAAGCCCTAAGTTCGATGGAGAAAATTATCTGGATTGGAAAAGAAAATGATAACACATCTACAATGTGTTGGATTTGAGATCTTTGAAATTGCTACACAAGAGGTTGCAATTCCATCTCTGAAAGACCTTGCAAAGGATGATGCTACTAATAGACAAAAGGATATATTTACACATAATGCTATTGCTAAAG
>MU223293.1:23996-35735 GCA_018584345.1 Thuja plicata
CAGTCTCGGTTTCCTTTGATTGATTTAAGACTGCAGTCTTCACTTAGTGACACAGACTCCATTACAATGTATCTTTCATTGCCGAAATGCTCCATTGGCGGGATTTGACATTATAGCTTCTTTGGCGAAAAATGGAAAATGATCGGCTCCATTGCGGAAAATTGGAAAAGAGCTTCTCCATTGCGAAAAATGTATGAGGGAGGTGCAAAACCCGCAATATGTGAAAAACCTTCTTTGCGGGAATCGCACCTAGTAGGTGCGATTTCCGCATAATGGAGAAGCCACTACCTGTCTTTCCGCACATCATTTTTAAGTGCGCGGCTACTTAACTTAAAGCACATGCTTTATTTGATCTCTTAAAACCATAACATAATATTCCTTTTTAATAAATTGGGCCCACCTTATTATAATTAAGCTTGCGGAAAATCACAAACTAAGTGCGAAACCCACACAGTGCAAAGTTCTTTGCGGAAAATCACCTGAGAGGTGCGAGACCCGCACAGTGCAAAGTTCTTCTTTTCTGCCTTTGCGGAAAATTACCTTCTTAGGTAGAATTCCGCCACGGAGAAGCTGAAATCTAATTCTCCGCTTTGAGTCTTTCTTACCCGGAAAATCGAAAAAGTGCTTCGAAAACCCGTTGTGGGGTCCACCACAGCGCTCTTTCTTCTTTTCTGCCTTTGCGGAAAATTACCTTCTTAGGTAGAATTCCGCCACGGAGAAGCTGAAATCTAATTCTCCGCTTTGAGTCTTTCTTACCCGGAAAATCAAAAAAGTGCTTCGAAACCCGTTGTGGGGTCTACCACAGCGCTCTTTCTTCTTTTCTGCCTTTGCGGAAAATTACCTTCTTAGGTAGAATTCCGCCATGGGGAAGATGATTTCTGAAATTCCGCCGAGCTCGTTCTCGCTCATTTCTTTACCAAATTGCTCGCCGTTTGTTGCATTAGGATCGTTGAGACCTGTAGAATCGATCCATACTAGTCTTCGATCTTTGCCTGAGAAAGAACATCAATTGGAGCACAAATCTTTGCCGGGTTAGGATCTACAACCTACCCAAAATAATGAGACCTTGAAAACAACCCACCCAGCTATAACATGAAGGCAAATGAAGGGGAACCCGGCAAAGACTTCCTATCCTAGGGAAGACTTGGACCTAGACACCAAACTGGACCAGACCACATGACATTGTCAAAAAAAATGCGTGACTTAAAGTCAGACAACAGGCTCTTGGGTCCAGAATCTAGATTATGAGGGAATCCCGTTTAGATGCAAGAAATGCCACATGACTGGCCATATTGCTGCGAGGTGCTTTTCTGATAAGGTTAAAACAAAGAAAACGCCTTCTTGGTGGGTGGGGGCTTTTGACCACCATTATTCGGTGCATAAATTTTCTAAGGATGGGGGTTCGACTGTTTGCTCCTCTCAAGTTGATCACGCTATGGCTGGTGCTACTGATGCTGTCTCGGATGCGGCCTTGGTTCAGACTGTTAATGTTGTCCTTTCAGGTGTTGCTGCTGCTGTTGTTCCTGACCGGATTGTTAATGTTGTCTCTGGATGAGTTGTCTTGTTTGCAGGTGCTGTGGTTCCTGCTACCCCTATTTCTCTGGGAGGGGAAATGGGGATTGGAGGTGATGATGTCCCTGTCCCTGTCCCAACTGTGGATGCTGGTGTGGCTAGCCTGGTTTATGAGAAGGTGGTGGATGGATGGACAACAGTTAAAGGAAAAAAAATTAAGTCTTCCAAGCCTTCTTTTGATATGAATTTACGCTCACATAAGGATGGGCTAAAATGTAATCTTGACTGCCCTTTGTTTTTTTCTGATCTCTGTTCCACTTGGTGGGAACTATGGTTAGTTCCCTTTGGTTTGTTTGGTGGTGCATCACAGTAGTTTTTTGTTCTTTTAATGCCCTATCTTTTGGTGCTTTTGTACAAGGCTTTGGGTCCTTTCAAAACCTGTTTTTACTTAATCAAAACATCTAGGAAAGAGTTCAGAATAGATGATAGAACCATCCTTCTGACTACAAGAATCAAGCCATGGTGTTCCCTTTCACCAAATTAAATATCTCTTCAGATTGTCACGTTTTTCCTTCTTTCTCTTCCAACCACTTGTTGGAACAGAGATCCTCTTCCTTTTCCAATTGGTCTTCTTCCTCTTTTTCTAGCTACTTGAATGCTTAGTTGTTCCTCTCCATTGGAAATTGTCATTACTCTTTGTATCACTCATACCCACTCCTATTGCACCTGCACGTACAGACATGAAGTTAAGGGAATAAAAATCTCCCAAAAGTGCTTTCTCCTCTTATGCATAATGCCATTTAGGCATGTGTTCTATTTCATATATTGTGAGGTGGCTTTCATTTTCTATCCCAATGTGATGTTTTTCACAAGATAAATATTTCTGGATATTGTCCTTTATACCATAACTATTCATATCTTTACTTTCTCTCCCTCAATTATCCTAGTTTCCTCCTAAAGGATGTGTTGATCTTCTACTCTTTTTTCATTACCAATGGGTTTCTCAAGACATTCCTCTAGCTGCTTTGTGTTCTCTAGAACCAAAAAATATTCATTACAAATGGGGCTCCCAAAGATCTCCATCTCCACTACAGCTTCCTCTCCAACATGGACTGCTTCCACTGCTACAACAATTTGAGCCTCCTCTTGTGATAGGCTGCATTCTTTCTCATTGCAGTCTTCCTTTTCTCTCTCTGCATCATACTCTTCAATGCCTTCCCCTTCTTCAGGGTAACACAACTCAATAGCTCCATCAAACTCAACTATGTCTTCATCTTCATCCCATTCATCTATTTCTTCTCTTTGTAACTTTTGGAAGATCTGATTCAAAGGTCTTTTATCCACTAATATTTCTGCCAACTCTTCAGTGGTTTCTATCTTTCCCTGTTCTTACTGTTCTACTCCTTGTCTAATCCTGGACTCAATGGCTTTCCTTTGTGTGAATGGCTCTTGCCTACAACGTGAGTGTTCATCATCATAATTCTTTCCAACCCTGTCACTCTTAAGTGTTTTTGCTTGCTTACGGTTCCATAAATCACATTCCCCTAATAGACACCATAAGTCTCCAATTCAATCTCTAACTTTTGCAGTTCCTTTGGCTGTTCCTTTGTTAGCTTCTTTCTCTGCCTCTGCCTTACCCTTTCTTCCAACTTAGTTATTCTCTTTATCACATCTAGATATAGCTCCATAAGTATATTTTCAGCCCCGAAACAGAGCTGCAACTCTCTTCTTCTCTTTTGTTCTAAATGCCCTTATCATCTTTCAACCATATACCAACATTCCTCTGCTATTCATCATCTCTTTAAAAAATATAATACAAATTCAGAAGACGCTTCTGCAAGTTAATACCTCGTATATTCATGCATAACCAATAATCAAATTCACAGCTGCAACTACTTCTTAACTGGACAAGCTTTGCGATATTTTCCTATCCATAATTCTAACAAGCAACCACTTCTTACTGCCCATGCAGAACAAAACTTGCTCCTTTCTCATCAAATCATATTTCTAAAACTTGAAATAACTTATCTCAAACTTCTGTAACTCGAAAAGGAAAAAAAACTGTCACTTTAGAAGAACTCCACGCTATTTACATTCTGTGCTCTCAAAACATTTTATTTCTATAACTATTCTTCTCCAACCGTTCGGGTATCCTCAGACTCCTCCAGCTCTACACAACCTTATGTTATTCATGTCACAAGAGATATTGGAGACCTTAAATTTCATGCCATGCAGCCTGTTGAGAACAGCAACCTCTGTAGATAAACTTGAAATATAAAGCTCAAACCAATTGACAAAGACTACGTGATGAGCTGCTACCTCATGCCAAAACCCAGTATTATATCCATCTCAAAGTAATGCAAAAAGCTGCTCACATTCCTCTTTCATTGCCATTCTTTCATTGCTTTCATAAACTGTACATTCTATGTATAGTAAATAAAGAGCTGACTTCATAGGAAACGCAGAAAAACAGAGACAAGCACTGCTATATGGAACAATGGCTCACAGGCGCAGTAGCAAATTGCTCTGGTACCAAACTGATGCAGACCCACAGGTCTCTGATTCAGTAAGAAAATAACCCATCAACAGAGCCCAGCATACAACCTTGAACACAAAAAACAGACAACTCACCTTAACAAAGAAAACCACAGTAACATCATATATTTACAGATAGAAGGGATGGAGAAGTCTATACAAAAGAGATAGCGCATCCATATTCTACTCTCTCTGCCACCTTGACTCATTGCCAACCTTTAGTTTAATAACCTTCTCTGCTAACAAACACACCCACTCCTAGTAGGACTGCCTATTTTTAGTATCTAAATTGCTGAGCCACTTGGCTATTTCTAAACATAGTAAACACAGTTAAAATCAACTCCTACTTCTGTGGGGTTAGTTGGTAGTCAACCTCTTGATTTTGTAGGAGCCTGTTTGCATCACAAACCCTCATCTTGTTATTATCAATTTACAAGTCTCATCATGTAAAACTCTATAATAGCATGAATGTGCAGCTACAATGAAATATAAATTCTTGATTTATCTTTACATATACAAACGATATTGTCTTCTGTAACAACAATTTATAAACCTTGTCATGTGAGTTTTCCAAGTACCATGCATAGCCAGTAATTACAACATAAACACATTTGCAACCATTTTAACTTCATATATAAATTATTAAATTATAATAGTTTATTAAATTAAAAAAAAATCTACAAATTCACAAATCTATTAGCTATCTCGCAGAGCAAAAAGATATGAAACAAAACTAGATATATCTAAACCATAAATGAGACAAAATCTATAGACTTAATAAAACTACATGCTAAAACTGGAATCTTAATTCACTCTCAAATGGCTAACCTTACATTTTGAGCCCATCTCTCCTGTCTCCTACTAAACAAGTATCTTACAATTTTCTAGAAGTGTTCCTCACCTTTTGTTTTTATCCTTTCTTTACCTCCTCCAACTTTTCATTTCATATATATACAGGTTTTATATAAACAATTTAATAACACAGCCACATTAACATAACACAGATCTTTGACAGATAACCCAACAATTCATGTGAACAGTGATCTGCATTGCACTCTATACATCTGATTTTACAAAGCCAATAATATAGTTTAAATTGTCCATACTCAAAACAAAAACAAACAAAAAAGTTGTAACAACTGAAAAATACAACTTTGCCCCCTCATTAATACAATAGGTTTAACAGTGCACATTATTATAGTGCAAGCCTATTTTATAATTCCTTCACTTATCAATTATCATCACCAATAATCTCCACAAGAACATTCTCCCTCTTTAAAGTGATGGAAACGGTTTGCATCTCTTACAATAATTTCTCTTCCAACAATCTTGGAGATAAATTTAGTTGCAATGTGGCAATCAGCACAAACTCGTAGGTTCTTAACAACTCTAATAGCTGATGCAGGGGGAGTGTTTAACAAACCAAATGCAATCGCCAACTTTTCACTATGGTAGCAGAGAAATAATTCTTTTTCCTCCTCTTCCACATCATTAAGTAAATGTCTTGAATCTGGAAAATACCCAGCTGCCTTCATAGCCCATTCCAATTTCTCCAACTTTGCATAGATCTCTTGTGTCTGTGGATGTGATCTGTCTCCTACACAAAAAGCGTGTACCATTTTATGGGCTTCTATCCAACTACATCCAGGGATCTTTTTAATTCCTTCATCTTTCATCAATCTCCTTACTATTTGAACCTCACCCCACCTGCCCGCTTTTGCATAGTTGTTTGAGAGAAGAACATAAGTTGCAGCATTTTTAGGATCCAAATCAAAAAGCAGCAATGCGGTAAATACTCCCAAGCCTATATTTATATGTGCTCTACAAGCACCAAGAAAACTCATCCACACACCCACCACAGGTTTAACTGACATCTTAATGATAAAGTTTAGGCACTCCTCAAGATAGCCAGCACGGGCAAGAAGGTCCACCATGCATACATAATGATCAACTGTAGGTGTGATGCAATAGGAGCCACTCATGCTATTGAAGAATGTACATCCCTCATTCACTAAACCTGCATTGCTGCATGCACATAGAGCACAAGCAAAGCTTACGGTGTCAGGATATGTCCCAGAGTGCTCTATTAATTCAAATATTTCGAGAGCATCTTTGCGAAGTCCATTTTGTGCATATCCTGCAATCATGACATTCCATGAGACCACATTTTTTTGAGGCATTGTGTCAAACAATCCACGGGCTTTGTCTATGCTTCCACATTTTGCATACATATCCACCAGAGCATTTGCAACTCTAGTATCTGACAAAAATCCCCCTTCCATTATGCTTTGGTGAATGTCCATACCCTGTTCCAATGCTCCCATTTTGGCACAGGCAGGGAGGATGCTGGCAAAGGTTGTGGAATTTGGCCTCACACAAGCCATTTGCATGCTGTTGAAAGTTTCTAAAGCCTTTTCAACATATCCATTTTGTGCATATCCTGCAATCATGGTATTCCATGAGGCCACACTTTTTTGAGGCAATTTTTCAAACAATTCAGTTGCCTTGTCTATACTTCCACATTTTGCATACATGTCTACCAGAGCATTTCCAACTATAAGATTTGACAATAATCCCCCTTCTGTGATACTTTGATGGATGTCCACACCTTGTTCCAAAGCTCCCATTTTGGCACAGGCAGGGAGGACGCAGGCGAAGGTTGCAGAGTCTGGCTTCACACCTGCCAGTTGCATTTGCTTGAAAGTTTCTAGAGCCTTTCCGACAAATCCATTTTGTGTATATCCTGCAATCATTGCATTCCATGAGATTACATTTCTTTGAGTCATTTTGTCAAATAGTTCACATGCCTTGTCTACTCTTCCACATTTTGCATACATGTCTACTAGGGCCGTTGCAACTACAACATCTGATAAAATTCCCTTATCCTTTATGCTTTGATGGATGTCTATACCCTGTTCCAAAGCTCCCATTTTGGCACAGGCAGGGAGGACGCTGGCAAAGGTTGCAGAGTCTGGCTTTACTCCCGCAGATTGCATTTGCCCGAAAGTTTCTAAAGCCTTTTCAACAAATCCATTTTGTCCATATCCTGCAATCATGGCATTCCATGAGAACACGTTTCGTTGAGTCATTTTGTCAAACAGTTCACTTGCCTTGTCAATGCTTCCGCATTTTGCATACATGTCTACCAGGGCAGTTGCAATTACAACATCCGACAAAATCCCTTTATCCTTCAATCTTTTATGAATGTCCATGCCCTGTTCCAAAGCTCCCATTTTGGCGAAGGCTGGGAGTACGGAGGCAAATGTAAATTGATCGGGTTGGAGATCTGTTTGTTGCATTTGGTGAAACAGTGTGATTGTCTCTTGAGGGTATCCGTGTCTTCTGTACGCTGCAATAATCGTATTCCATGAGAGGTTATCTCGTTGTTTAATGTGGTCAAACACTGTACGCGCATCTACCAAACTTCCGCACTTGGCATACATGTAAATAAGCTTATTAAGAAATGCCGTGCGTGTAGAAAACGAAAATTGCTTGTGGGCGATGAAAAAGTGAACATTTCTCGACTTGAGAAAGCGCGATCTTGAAAATACAGGTCTGCAATAATTGAATATACTCATTAATTGAGAATATATAATGCTCCGAGATTGAGATGAATGATGGACGGCAATGACATTTTGTAACTGTAGTTGGAGTGCGGAAAACGTGCAATTCATACATTACACTCAATATAATAAAGCTCACCATGGCAGGAGAAGGAATCCTCTTCCCCATGCAAAAGGGCCGAGGTAAGCAAGTAAAACCTGGCCATCCCATAGAAATATTTAGAGCTTTGCTATCGCAAAAGATGATACGCAGATTGTGTCGCGGCTCGTAATCCCCATAATTCCATCCTACGAGAGCGTAATACCAAATTAGTCGAATCTGTAGAACAATAACTCCTTGATCTGTGTTCTCTGTTGATATCCGCTGTAATTATATGTGCGTTCATAGAACAGGTGGTAGTTATCTCTTCCGTGTATATTTTCCATTAGTCACATTTTTCAAACAAAAATATGTTGGTAAATCTAATACTTCAATGAAAATGCACAGATCATAAACTTGATCGAAAACAAAAATATGTTATTAATCTAATACTTAAAATGAAAATGCGCATATCATCTAATTTCTTTTAAAATTATAGAACTTAATCTAAAATAAAAATATGCTAGTAATCTAATATTTAAAATTAAAATGCTATCTTGAGTACCAAGGCGAGTTAAGGAATCCTTATGAAAATGCACAATACTCTAATTTGATGTAAAATTATAGAACTTAATCTAAAACAAAAATATGTTATTAATCTAATACTTAAAAGGAAAATGCACAACTCATCTAATTTGTTGTAAAATTATAAAACTTAATCTAAATGTTATTGTGAATTGTTTTGAGTTTTATTAAAACTTTAATCTAAAGGTTATTGTAAATTGTTTTGAGTTTTATTAAATCTTTAATCTATTTATGTTATTGTAAGTTGTTTGAGTTTTTATTAATGATAATATGTATTAAATTGAAGATTATAAGAATTATTAAAGAAATATATTTATTTTATTATATAAATTATTACTGATGCCATGATTGTAGGATATGGACAAAATGGATTTGTGGATTTGTTAAGGTTAGTGTTAAATGATTAAGTGATGGTATAAATTATAGACTTTTTATGAATTTTAATTTTCTTAATGTTTTTATTAAGATAGCCCCCAAATAAGGGGGCTGGCCCAGTTATAGACCCATAGCCAAAAGCTATGAAAGAAGCAACAATACCACAAGAAGTGGCGACGACAACCAAAGATACACTGTCACCAACGAAACCAAGAGAAACAAGGAAAGCTCAAGGCTAAGGAAGGCCACTAACAATGCAAGAGCCATAGAAAATCATAGGCAGCCTTCGCCCACCTCTATAGTAGTTGGAGACCACCCAGAAGGGAAAGGCACCAAAGCTTCTTCCCATGCCCCAAACGTCATAGGGAGGCCAAATCCAACCGAACCAAATATCCTCAATCACGATACATATCCCCACCTCCATAGAGGACATGTCCACCTCCATAAGGACAACGACAAAGAAGAAGAAGAGCCGAAGGAATCCAACCACCATAGAAGAAAACAAAACAACCCCAAAACCAGTTGCATACCGTAACCAAAAACTATAGACTAGACCGCGCCCTTGAAAACTTCCAGCAGACGACTGATCACAAAGGAAAGCAAGAACTTTGTCCATACCGTCAAGAATAGACAGTCTACCATAGGCAAAAGAAAAGTTGTAACAATCAGTAATAACTAGCATAACAACTTTGAAAAATAACCAACTCCAACCAGCCTCCCAGAGCCAGACCACTCACAACATCAATAAAGACATAGACAATAACATGTATGATCCCAGCCTGAGACAAGGTAATCTCAGAAGCATGCAACCATAACACCTCCCCCTTAGTAAAGAAAACATATCTCTGACCTCATCCCAGAGATCAGTCCCAATTCCAAACCTTCACGACACCAAGAGCAAAGCTGCTCCAAAACAGTAACATCATCCAAGCAACAACATCTTTGTAGCCAAGGATTTGTAGGTTACCCTTCAAGGAAAGACCACGGGCATAGAGGCAAAAAGCCCCTCTCCTTCCAGCAACAACACCCACTGCAAAGGGACATCATCCCCCATCTTACCACACCAAGACTAGGGGAAGCCAACCCTACTAATGCAAAGAAGGCTCTAGATGGCAGGCTTCCAAACCACTTTCTCCTCATCCAAGCACATGGATATGGCAACCAACATCGTATGAAGGTTCCAATCCTGCTCAAAACCCCTTCTCCATCTCGCTGGAGAACCGTCCACATACATCTCCTTACTCATGGCACAAGGCAACACATAGTGACCATCATGGCCGAGGAAGGCAGGGCAACACACATGTAAAACAATGTTGCCACCACCACACCTAGCCCAAACCAATCCGACTGATCCGACATTTGTCTCCCAATGGTGCAGAAAGGGGGGCCTCTTGGCTGACAAAACAAAGACAAAGCGATCCCAAAAAACAATCTTGTGCCTCACCTGACAGCCATTAGCAACATCAGGAGAGCCAAGAACACATGCATTACCAAGCCTAAACAACACAAACACATCTCCCAAAGCATAAAGGAAGCACAACGAAAACACTACTACATTTGACCTCATTTTTCTACCAAGAATTTCGACCATCAATTAAAAAGATTTAGGTTGGTTGGATTATAGAAGGAAAACTTTTTTTTTTTAATCCATGCCCGTGTTAGTCGAAGTTTCGACCAATACCATGTAGGTCAAAATTTTGACCAACACAGGCATAACTTTAAAAAGAAAAAAGATTTAGCATCTCATTTCGTTGTTTGGTTTTAAGTTGGGAGCGCAAAGGCGCTGGAGCCTAAAAAAGATTTTGCATCTCATTTCATTGTTTGGTTTTAAGTTGGGAGTGCGAAGGAGCTGGAGCCTGCGATTGTTTGAAGTTTTATTTGGTGAGAGTAAAAGGAGGACTGCCTGCCTGCGAGGGTTGACACTGTGGTTTGGTGTAAAAGGAGGACCGCCTACCTGCGAGCTGTTGCCACTGTGATTTGGTGTAAAAGGAGGACCGCCTGTAAGGATTTCCTTACTCTACATTTGTTTGGCATTGTTTTATTGGTTACCTACTTAGGGCCCGTGAACAATGTGCTAGGGCATCATGTATTTGGTATTTGTTGGCACGTTTTTAACATTTTTGTTATTGGTATTTGTTTTCTGCCGACTTCGTGTGGATTGGAATGTCAAATCTAACTCCATAGGAAGTCTACCTGGAGTCATAGCTTTCAATTACGACAGGTTTGAGATCATTTGGTGGAGAAATCCAAAAGAAATCATGTCACAGTCATCTATAGACCATTTTTGACATAAAACTAGGGCAGTCAAATTTCTACAGTCGGTTTTCTATGGACTCTTTTAGACCAGGTGTGACTATATACACAATATGGCTTCAGAAGTGCTTAAAAAGACCACAAATAACAAAGAAACCATAGACTCCTTGTACTCCAAAGACTCCAAACCTTCATTAGTCTTTAATAATGTCTAAAAATGAACAAACCTTAAAGGAATAGGGCTCAGTCCACGGAGGACCCCAAAATCCCCAAATTTAGCACTTTTAAATCCTTAATCCAAGGGTTTCTTAAATCTCCTACCTCCAATCACTTCTAGGTCAAATAGGTGGTTTAGTGAGTCCAATTGAGTGCAAATCTCTGACAACCATTGGTGGTTTACTGAGTTCTAATATGATGGAGTCTTCCTTAGGATTAGTTAGAGCGCTAGAGAGACTTTCTTTCTTTATTGAAAGTGTATTCAATCAAGGAGAATCCATACTTTTGATGATTTTCATAGTTCAGGTATATTGTGACTTGTTAGAAGTTTATTGTTACCATTCTACTCCTGTTTGGAGATGTTGTTGCAAAATTCAAAGAGATAAAATGAAGGTTCCATAATGTATGAAGGAGCTCATGAATTATTGGGTTAGTTGATGTTCTTATATGTAGTTTCATGTAGTAGTTTAGAAACCATTCTTGATTTTTACTAGACTTATGCAAGGTTCTTTTCATCAAATAAAGGTTAGATTTGAATATCTCAATTTTCTCATCATTAAACATACTTTCCATGTTTTGGTAATGCTAGCAGAATTGGTTAAATTGTATACTTATATTCAA
>MU223293.1:54897-66942 GCA_018584345.1 Thuja plicata
TCGACAAGTGGGAGAATGTTAGGAATAAGGTGTCTCAACCTTGGATAATTCCTATTCTTATTATTTTTTTTGTAAAATGTATTTCTTGCAAATAATGTAATTAAGTGTGAGTGTACATGCCTAGTTGACATGTTGATGTGTCACTCCACTTGATGTGTCAACATCTTTAATTGTGTGTAAGGAGATCATGGTTAAAATGGTTATGACGGACTCCTATGACATGTAAGAGCTATTTCTAGAAGTTTCAATGACGGGTGAAGACATGCAAGACATGTGGCAACTGATAAAGTTGAGTACTATACACTCTTCTACAATCGTGGGGTAAAACCCTAATATGGCTATCTTTGGAAGTTGCCCTAAAAAGGAAAGTGCATGATATAAGCATTTTTTAGGGTTGCAGACTGGGATAGGAAAAGAGTGTATAGTTGGTATGATCTAGTGCTACTAGATTTGTCTTTGAGTGTCGATTGTCTTCTGAAAGAACTTGCATTGCAAGTGTGTTGTAATCATTTTGTTGAAGATAATACATTGTGGAGGTTTTGGAGTGCTGGGGTTTTTTACCAAAAGGTTTTCCCCAGGGTAAATCATTGTGTCATTCTCTATTTTTTGTATGCATGGTATATAGCCGCAATATCATTGTTAAAGTAGTTAACAAATCTAAAATTGTAAGGATTTAAAAGAATTTTCATAATACTTTCCTTTAGAGATTAGTGTAGGAAGCTGTTTCCACACCTAAGTTTCCTTACACGGTACCCCAAATTTTCACTCTTTTTAAGTGAGCCCTGTTAGGAGCCAACCCGGTTAAAGGTTACAAACACACTGTTAGGTGTGACCTTGTTAGAGGATTTTATACATAGAGGTTGTCACTTAGTATCGGGCATCTAATGCTGCCATCCTTGAATCAGCCTCTTTTTTAGACTGTCAATAGGCATCGGGAATATCCAATTCTACTTTCATGAATCAACCTTTTTGACACTCCTTGAGATGTACCTCAATATATAGAAGACTATTAAGTCCTGCTTAGTTAAGAGACTTGATGCTTCAATGGTTAAACTGAAACACTGTGACCTGTTCATATTGCAACTTGAATTGAATATTTTTAGATCTATTTAAGTACATTACTTCACTGATCAATATAATCAAATGTATACCTTTGCTCCACACTTGTCCTGCTCTATGATGCTTATCTCACTATTCATCGGTGTCTGCAGAATCTAGCTCTTCCTTTAGCTTGTTGATTAGGACTGAAATAGAGACTTTCTTCTCCTTCAGAATTCCTTTAGCATCTTTCCTCTTCTCTTGTTCACCCCACACACAATTCATAATGAATTGATTTTTTTCTCTTATAGACATGATTTCCTCTTTTCTAGGCTTTCTTGATCTTGGTGTGTTCCATAATTCTCGCCAATAGATTTAAAGAAAATCTCTAGTCTGATCTCGTAGAGATCTTCTTGCTAACTGGATAAAGCATCTTTAAATCAATTACTTATCTCTGTGAAATCTGGATGATTAAAACAATGATAAGTATCAGTTAACTCTATCTTTAGCTTCTTGACAACTAAGTATTTTGTCATTTTCTGAACTCTCTATTCTATCGGTCAACACTTTAGTTAGTCATCGGTGATGACTGACTGTTCCTTCAGTGTGACTTTAGTTGTCATCGAAATCTCTGTCCTTGTCTTCTTTGTCGGGAAACACTGAAATTCTATTTGTTGGGTTACTCTGTGTTTTGATCGTCGGTCAATACTGTAACTCTACTCGTCGGTAATGTTGTGCATTTCCTCGTTGGGAAACACTGTGACTTTGTTCTTTTACTCTAACCGTCGGGTGCACTCCGTCAGTGTATTCAATCGCGTAGTGAATACTAGACTTGTATACATTATTGATTAGCATAGCCTTGATTCAAGAGTTCTTTGAAGTCTTTGGCAGTATCTCCATGACCATATAGATTATATCAAGTTGACATCAATGACAATACAATACATTAAATGATTTAATGCCTTGCATGATCATCAACTTAATATCTTCAAACATTTAATCAGTTACATGTCATCAATCTCTCCCTTTGGCATTGATGGCAACATACTACATTATCATACTATACTATTGCTAATATAATATGAAATATACAGTTTCATCAAGATTTCCTAATGTAACTATTACAAATGTCTGGCTATCGATAAGCTCCAATAGCTTTGGTTTGATTCTTGCAGCTTTCTTTCTGTCTTCAATCCCTTCACTGGATGAATGTAGCATCTTTCTTCTCTGATGTGATGTGTTCTCCTTCTGTGTCAAATTCTCTCCCTTTGACTATTCTCCTTGCTTTTGATTTTTTCTCTCCCTTTCTATTTGCTCTCCCTTTGTGAGTATGACAATGAGGCATCTCTCTCCCTTTGACATTAATGCCAAACATCTTATCTTTTCAAACAAGCTTTTGATAGTTATGTCAAGTAGATCTTTTTTTATCCATAATATATTCCTTGAATTTCCCATCCATCAGAAATACTTCTGTTGCTCAGAGTAGATCAACCTTGATGTGTATTGATTTATCTTTGAAGTGCATCTCTCTACTTGCATCAACATGAATGATATTCTAATAATATGTAGGCTAATGCAACCTTCTAGTCAGCTTACTGACCAATAGACAAGGGTCTGACCCCTAGTCTCTTTCTCAAGTACTCAAATGCATCCTTGGGCAGTGGCTTGGTGAAGATATCGGCCAATTATTCTTTTGATTGCACATACTCAAGTATCACCTCCTTTGCCTAAACTTGTTCTCTTAAATCATGATACTTGATGGCAATATGCTTTGTTTTAGCATGCATGAATGGATTTTTGGAAATGTTTATTGCACTTGTATTATCATAGTAGATAATTACTGGTTCTAGAATTTGCATATGCATACCTTCCAATAACTATTTGATCCATGCAATATTTGAGTAGTTTGTAGCAGCAGCAAGATACTCCGCCTCTGCAGTAGATTGTGAGATGCATCCTTGTTTCTTGCTGATCCATGTGACAAGTTTGTCACCCATAAAGAATGCTCCTCCAGTTGTGCTCTTTCGGTCATCAAGATTTCCAGCCCAATCAGCGTTGGTGAAAACCTTAAGTTCAAATTTGCATTCTCTTTTGGACCATAAGCCATACTCCTTGGTATTCTTCAGATATCTTAGAATTCTTTTCATAGCAGTCATATGTGACTCTCTGGAATTAGTAAAAAATCTAGCAACTATTCTTATTGCATGTGCAATATCTGGTCTAGTATGTACAACATACATGAGTTTTCTAATCATTGATCTGTACAAAGTCTGATTTACCTTTGATGACTTATCCTCCTTTGTCAGTTTGCATCCAGTTACCATCGGTGTTCCAACTGGTTTGGATTCTTCCATCTTGAATATTTTTAGTACTTCTTTGATGTACTTGGATTGTGTAATGAAAATACCTTCTCCTTGTTGCATGATCTGCAAACCAAGAAAGAACTTGATCTCTCCAAAAATAGACATCTCAAATTCTTTGCTCATCTCATTTGCAAATGATTTGCATAGCATATCATTGCCTCCAAATATGATGTCATCAACAAATATCTCAGCAATCAAAGTGTTAGCTTCAATTTCTTCCTTCAAATAAAGATTATTGTTTTCACTAGTCCTTACAAATCCAATACTTATAAGATAGGAATGAAGTCTTTCATACCAGGCTCGGGGTGCTTGTTTCAATCCATATAGGGCTTTGTGAAGTCTACATACCATGTCCCTCTTATCTAGATCAACAAACCCTTCTGGTTGTTCAGTGTATACCTCTTCTTCAAGTATTCCATTCAGGAATACAGACTTGACATCCATTTGATATACCTTGAAACCTTTATATGCAACCTAAGAAAGCAATATTCTTACTCCTTCTAGCCTAGCAATGGGTGCAAAGGTTTCTCCATAGTCAATTCTTTCTTCTTGTCCATACCCCTTGCATACTAGTCTTGCTTTATTTCTTGTGACTTCTCCATTCTCATTCATCTTATTCCTGAATATCCATTTTGTACCGATGACATTCTTGTCATCTGGTCTTGGTACAAGTGTCCATGTCTTATTTTTCTCTATCTATTCAATCTCTTCATTCATTGGACTTACCCATTCATCATTATCTAGTGCATCATTGACATATTTGGGCTCATAATCACAAATAAGACATCTTGTATTTAGAGACTTACTTCTAGTTCTCATACCAGCCTTTTTATCTCCTATGATCTGGTCCTATGGATGGTTCCTTTTGACATATCTTGCAAGTACAAGTACATCTCTTTGTCTATCAGCTTGATCATCATTTTTTTCTTCATTCTGTTCTCCATCAATTTGTGCATCATCTTGAACAGTATTATGATTGTCAGTATTTTTAGCCTGATGCTTGGGTGCAATGATCTATTGCTCGGGAGCTCTACATTGTTGGTAGGGTAGAGTGTCAGGTTCCTCATTGTAAGTAAACTTATTGTAGTCCTCTGGTTCTTTAGTGCTTTCCTTTTCATTCTTCTCTGCAAATTCATCTATCTTTATATTTGCACTTTCAATAATTTTGTTAGTCTTTTTTTAGACATTTATAAGCCTTCCTCTTGATATAATACCCTAGAAAAATTTCTTCATCACTCTTGGAGTCAAGCTTTTCATTTCTATCATCTTTTAAGATATAACATTGACTGCCAAATTTTTTGAAATAAATTACATTAGGTGTGTATCCATACTATAACTCATAAGGTGTCTTTTTGGCGTCTTTCTTCAATTTTACTCTGTTCAATGTGTAAACAATAGTACTGACAGCTTCCCTCCAGAAGATTTGGGTGATGCATTTCTCTATCATCAGTGTCCTTGCACAATCAACTATGGATCTGTTCCTTCTTTCAGCAATTCCATTCTACTGTGGTGTTCTCGGTGCAAAGACCTATCTTTTGATTCCATGCTCATTACAAAAGTTAATGAACTCATCTGAAACAAATTCCCCTCCTCTATCTGACCTTAAGAATTTTATCTCCTTACCACTTTGCTTCTCAACCATTGCTTTGTACCATTTAAATATCTTAAATGCTTCTGATTTATTTTTTAGAAATGTGACTGTCATCATTCTAGAGTAATCATCAACAAAGAGAATAAAATATCTATCTCCATAATAACTCTTTGTCCTCATAGGTCCACATAAATTAGTATGGACTAATTCTAGAATTGCATCAGATGTATAGATTTTTCTTTTAAAACTAGACTTTGTCATTTTACCTTTTTGACAAATCTTACACATGATGTTGTCGGGCTTGGTCATTGTTGGTAAGCCTATGACATTTCTCTTTTTGCTAATCTTTATCATGTTGTCAAAATTCACATGACACAATCTTTTGTGCCACAGCCATATGTCTTCATTTGTAGCAATAAAACAAGTGGAGTCAGTATCATTCAGATAGAATAATTTTCCTTTTGTCTGCTCACTAGTGCTAATCAGATTTCCTGACTTATTGAAGATCTTTGTCTTTTTATTTTCAAATGCTATTTTGTGACCTAAATTATTCAATTGAGAAACACTCAATAGATTATAATTCAATCTATTTACCCAATAAGCATTTTCACATTTTATCTGGCTGTTCAACATTATGGTTCCTCTACCTTCAACTGGACAAGGTGTGCCATTACCCATTCTTACTGAACCACCTTTGTAGTATTCAAAAGTCTCAAAATTTTTCTTGTCACTGGTCATATGGTGAGTGAAGCCACTATCTATGATCCAAACATCATTTTTGCTAACTTTAGATATGAGAGTTGTTTCTACATACCTTTCTTCATCATTATCTGAATCATCCTTTACAACCACAAACACCATCTTGATATCTTCATCAGATTCAGTGTCAGTATCATCATCTTTGCATTTTGCTAGTTAATTGGCCTTCTTTCCTTTGTCCTTATAGTCTCGGGTGTCTCTTCTCTCTGATTTTTGGTAGCTTCTGTAATCACCTTTGTCAGCTTTCTTTTCAAATGATCTATCATTACTTCTATCATCTTTTCTTCTGTTAGTGCATCTTGCAGCAAAGTGTCCAATCTCTTTGCAATTAAAACAAACAAGTGGTAATTTACCTTTATAGTTACTTTTGCCTCTCTACATTCTTCTGTCCATACTTGCTTCAATTTCATCAAGATCATCTTCTTCACTTTCACTATCACTATCTTTTCTCACAGTGTTTTTATGAATTGATTTACTTATTCTCATAGAATTTTTGAGTGCAGACTCTAGATTTGGTAAGACACTATTATCAAAGTTATTCATCTCAAATGAAATTAGTCTTCCAATTAAACTGTCTAGAGTAACATTTCTATTAGCTACTACTCTCATTTCTTGAATGGTAGATACTCTAATAGCGTAAGTAGGTAGTAAGGTTCTTAAAATTTTACTTACCACTGTATCTTCTACTAGTACACCTCCAACTCCTTGATTAGCATTGACTACCTCTTTGATTCTTGTGCTATACTGAGTGATATTTTCAACTTCTTTCATTTTGAGATCATCAAACTTTCCTCTAAGGCTTTCAGCCTTGGCTCTCAAAATATTTTTGTCACCACCATGTACAAGCTTCAATTTGTCCCACATCTGCTTTGCAGTTTTGCATTCTTTGACATCTTCAAATTCAGCATCGGAGAGTGAAGAAGCAAGTTCTACCATCATGCAGTTGTGTTCACGCTTCTCTCTCATTTGTTCAAGTGTTGGTGCTCCTGTGAGAAACACATATTTAGTTTCTAAGTATTGGGTAACATCATTACCAATACCTGATAAGTGGTCTTATTATGGTCTGCCCTGAAGCAAAATTATCTTTGTTTAACTTGGGCACATCTTGTCTGTTCATCTTGTGATCTTTAGCTTATGTCTTGAGACCTTCCTTCTAAGCACACAAGCTCTGATACCAATTGTTAGTAATAAATAAGAGGGGGGGGGGGGGGGGTGAANGGGGGGGGGGGGGGGGGGGTTGAATCGGTGGCCTCAACAATTAATCCTTAAATCAACCTTCCAAACTTATAACCACAAATTATATCTCAAGTTATCTTCTATCCTACAAGATGAATGCCTTGAATTACTTATATCAATTTACTACTTGTCGAATTGCTTTGTCAAAACTTCTTCTGTATGTTACTAATAAGAAGTCATCTATTTACCAAAATATAGTAAATATGTAGAGTATACTAATAAATCTAGAATTAACTATGTAAGATACAAAACAGTAAAGAAATGAATCATACACACATAACACATGAATTTTTAATGTGGAACCCCTGTTAAGGGAAAAACCACTGGGACCGGTATCCCAAATTTTCACTCTTTTGAAGTGAGCCCTGTTAGGAGCCAACCCTATTAAAGGTTACAAACACACTATTAGCTGTGACCTTGTTAGAGGATTTTATACATAGAGGTTGTCACTTAGTATCAGACATCTAATGCTGCCATCCTTGAATCAACCTCTTTCTTAGATTGTCAATAGGCATCGGGCATATCCAATGCTACTTTCATGAATCAACCTTTTTGGCACTCCTTGAGATGTACCTCAATACATAGAAGACTATTAAGTCCAGCGCGGTTAAGAGACTTGATGCTTCAATGGTTAAAATGAAACACTATGACTTGTTCATATTGCAACTTGAATTGCAGATTTTTAGATCTATTTAAGTACATTACTTCACTGATCAATATAATCAAATGTATGCCTTTGCTCCACACTTGTTCTACTCTGTGATGCTTATCTCACTGTTCATCGGTGTCTGTAGAATTTAGCTCTTCCTTTAGCTTGTTGACCAGGATTGAAATAGAGACTTTCTACTCCTTCAAATTTCCTTTAGCATCTTTCCTCTTCTCTTGTTCACCCCACACACAATTCGTAATGAATTGAGTTTTTTCTCTTATAGACATGATTTCCTCTTTTCTAGGATTTCTTGATCTTAGCGTGTTCCATAATTCTCGCTAATAGATTTAGAGAAAATCTCCAGTCTGATCTCGTAGAGATCTTCTTTCCAACTGGATAAAGAAACTTTAAATCAATTACTTATCTCCGTAAAATTTGGATGATTAAAACAATGATAAGTATCAGTTAACTCTATCTTTAGCTTCTTGACAACTAAGTATTTTGTCATTTTTTGAACTCTCTATTCTATTGGTCAACACTTTAGTTAGTCATCATTGATGACTGAATGTTTCATCGGTGTGACTTCAGTTGTCATCGAAATCTCTATCCTTGTCTTCTCCGTTGGGCAACACTGAAATTATGTCTGTTAGGTTACTCTGTGTTTTGCTCGTAGGTCAATACTGTAACTCTGCTCATTGGTAGTGCTCTACATTTTTTTGTTGGGCAACACTGTGACTTTGTTCTTTTACTCTAACTGTCGGGTGCACTTCATCCGTGTATTTAGTCACTTAGTGAATACTAGACTTGTATGCATTACTGATTAGCATCGCCTTGATTCAAGAGTTCTTTGAAGTCTTTGGCAGTATCTCCATGACTATACACATTATATCAAGTTGACATCAATGACAATACAATACATTAAATGATTTAATGCCTTGCATGATCATCAAATTAATATCTTCAAACATTCAATTAGTTACATGTCATCAATATAGGGCTAACACGTGCAATCAACATCTCTTCAACCTGAGTCAAATTTGTAAGCTCTTCTGGTTGAGACCCAGGATCCATATTGTTTAAAGAAGAAAACCTATGAATTCCTCTCTCTTTTCAACACTTGTTGCATATAGGAGCTTCAAAGGTATGACATACTTTCATTCCAAGATATGGTTCTTGACATATATGATACATATTTAGAGTCTTCAAACTATCTATGTGATGTCTAAACTCCATTTGAAATCTTATAAATTTAGTCTGAAGCATACCATTTTGGTTTGGCATATTTTCCACAGTACCTTCAACATCAACATTTGATTTCTTCTTGATTTTCATGTTGTGGTGTTTCAGGAACACGTTCTATTGATGCAGTTCATTTTCAACATCTAATTGAATTTTTACATTAGATGGATGGTTATACCCGTCACTTGTTTGGGGATCACCTTGTTGGCCTTCACATCTTTCTTCATTTTGAAGAGTTCATGAGTAATTCAGTGCCAATTGTTTCTTTCCACATTTGTCCCTTCTCTATTTTGAATTTCCAATTCTTCCACTGTTACTTTTGCCCTTCTTCTAACAAGACTTTGTCTCTCAACTTCATTGTGTCTTATCCTTTGTTGTTGTCTTTGAATTTATATCATTTTTTCATATTGACATCTACAGTACTCTCTTTGATATTGTCTATTATATTCTCTTCTCCGCTCCTCTGATTCAAGGTTCAATCTTGGTCTCACCATAGCTACTACTATGAAATTACGGTAAAGTTAGAAATATAAATTGAGTCCATACATTTATTATCTAATAGTATTATATTCTTTAAAAAAGAATGAGTGTTCAATATTAATTTGAATAATGTATGTATACATCTACCGACATCGTCTTAGAGATAAGAATTCAAATGTACTAAAAAGTATATATATATATATATATGTTGCATTTCTTTGAAGATACCTCAAATATATTAAGAAATATATATATTTATACCGATAATTAACCACAATGACAACAAAAATATTTTAAAAAATTAGAGAAATGTACGGAAACAATGGGAGCCAAAATATTATAACAACATGAACCTAAATTTTTTATTTATATAAAGAATAATTAAATATTGAGAAAAAACAAAAAGTATTGTTCTCTCATTTACAATACAAAATCAATGGTACCCAAAACATGCAAAACCACTACTTAGGTTGTGGATCTGAAAATGAAAACAATAGAGAAATAGTCAATCCCATCATTTTTTTGTCCATTCACCTCCTATCCAATCCTACCCAAGATGTAAGTTGGAACATGAATAGGTTTTCAGAGTATTAGTATCAGGAAAGTATACTTCAAAACATTCTTCACGACTCAGTGGTGATAGAAATCTATCTACCGTCACACCCCTCCACCAACAATCGGTATCTCGTGCATCAACTAAAAATCCAAGTGGTATATAACGAGGAAAACTAAGGAGTGGTGGAGTGGGCCTAATACATTCTAAATAAGATTTTCTCTAAGATAGGTCGTCGACTCCATTCATCAGATATGAAGTGATCATATTGAACATAATACTTTTGCTCATCACTACTTTCCACAAGATCTATCACTATGCTTTCAAACCAGGTACCCTGAAAGCCCTCCTCATCACTGCACACCTCAACCTTCATGCCAATTATGTCTTCCATTTTATATGCCTTATATATGATTACAATAGAACTAAAATTTCAAATTATCAATTAAACATAATTGTAAAACAACATATAGTACAACATATGATTACACAAAAACTAGAATATTTAATATGGCGACATTGCCTTCCATATATAAAAAAATTATTTTAAACATTAGTATACCTAAATTAAATCTAACTATTTGAACCAAAAAATAATTCTAGTGTTTAAATATTAAGAAACTATTAAAAATAATATGGTGGCATTGCCATCCATATGTAAATATTAATTTTATTATTAATATTAAAATCATTATTATTTTTTGATCAGTAAAAGGCCTAAGCAAAATTTTTTTATTATTTAAAATAAGGTTACAAGCCTCCGTTTAGTGTGGGCCCTGGTAGGAAAGAATGGGGAAGAAAACCTTCAGTCTAGCATGGGACTGTAGTCCGGATTATATAAGTACAAGTGGGATATGAAGACATTCCTTCATTTACAAAGTGCACACATAGACTTGTCTTAATATATATGATGTGAAGGAAATCCTTCATTTATAGAGAAAAAACATGAAGCTTCCTATACATATCGATTGAGGGCATACCCTCCATTACGTTTTCAAAATTACCCAAAAGCATAATTAGAGATCTGCTAATCCTATGTTCGAGTCATATTTTATTTTCTTTCTTGGCTATACTTGGAGTCTCGACTTGCAGGGAAGCTTGCTAAGTGTTCTACCATCTTTAGCATAAATGAGGATTCTACAACCTTTATAAATTTGTTAGTATATCATAATAATGAATATGATATAAGAGTTACATCACTAAACTACATAATTTCCTTTGAAAATATATCCTGATAATCTAATCAAATCCATATTAACATATTTACTTTACCAAAGTCTAATTATCAGATCAGTGAGAAAATTCTTGTATTAAATAAATAAATCCTATACTTGCTTTTTTAAGACATTCCTGTAAACAATCATTAGTATTGGACTGGTTATCCATAATCTCCATTAGAAGATAGCCATTATATCTTACCCTGAGCCGTATATTCATATGTTGGCTATCTCATATGCTAGAAATTTACTCATTTGTTTAATAATCAGAGCATTATTCATGGTTGGAATCTGAATCAGATTGATGTAGACTAGGCACTAAAAAGGATGATGAGCTTCCTTTTTGGCTGCTCATTCTGCTCATCTCCACCTACCTCTTGCAGACTAAACCACCTTAGTTCAGAATAAGCAGAGGTTAAGATCTTAATTACTAGTCATCCATAATAAAAGAAACCAAGGATATATAGACTGATAAAGGTACTTTACCATTTACTTATAGATAGGCTGAAATTAGAAGGTGAGACCAATATATGTCATGAGTTAGCATTTTTCATTTTATGTAAATGCTAATCTTCTTTAGAAATGCTAACATCATTATCAATACCATAAATTAGAAGATTAGTGTATGGGAGAATCAAAAAATCAACTTGATGGCTTCGTCACTCCATTTGATAGGATAAAGGGCACGCTCAATATGAAATCATTTTACCAGAAAAATTGAAGATAGAGGAGATAGTTTTTGCTTCCATTAACATATTTAAGCTCTACCTATATAGACTTGTATAAATATCAATATATGTACATACACAAATTTATATAAATGTTTGCTGATATATATAAGTATTTATAAAATACTTACATATATATAAATCTGTTTATCTAAATATATCAATATGTATACAAGTATGTACATGAGAGCA
>MU223293.1:67197-83629 GCA_018584345.1 Thuja plicata
TTAATCTTGGAACTCAAAATGATTACAAATCTCAGAGTATATCTTTGAATCTGAGAAAAATCCATTTCAAGGGGGAGGAGCTCAAGAATATCAATCCATCCTAGTAGTTAAAACTGGTATGGGGCATCAACTTCATCCACATTGAGGTATCTAGAGGGTACATTCAGCTCAATCGATCTAAGGTTCATGTTGAGCCTTATATCTTCTGGCTGAAATGACTTGACTTATGGTTTTAAAAGGCATGCGTTTGCTTAAAAAGCATAAGCTTTAAGGGGGTTTAATTAACATGAGATCTACCATTTGAGTATTCTAATTAAAGTTTTTCTCCATAATCCTAGATAAGATTTACTTCAATAATCTTTGAAAAAATTATTATTTGCTCTCCATCTATACCTTGGTTGGCTAGTGCATCTTCTTCCTTATTACCTTCCCTGTATATAAGTTTGACTTCATAATTCAGTATGTTTTCCAAAAAATCTAGGAATTCTTCCAATTTGGAGTTTAATTTCCAGTTGGGAGTTTTCCTTGTTCGAATGGCATTTATAATGATTTGAGAATCTCCTTCAATTTCAAGTTTAGGTAGCCCCAATCTTTTGCAAATTTTTAATCCTTCTAAAACGACAAAACATTCTGCCATGTTGTTAGTGGTAGGATTTATGGGTTTCACACATTTGGATAAGACTTCTCCATTCCAGTCATGAACAATACATCCTATCCCTAATATCCCTGTGTTACCTCTCGAAGCTCCATCAAAATTTAGTTTAAACCATCCCATTTTGGGTGGTTCCCATTTGCAATTTCCGTTATCTCTTTTGCTGGAAGTTCCTCCTTTCCTAGACAAGGGTGGAATTGCAAGGTTCTGCCACTTTTTCCTTATCATGTTGTCCCACAGAGAGAATGAGGATTCAAAATTATTAAGATTATGTATTCTATTATTCATTAGTTCCACCATATTGGCTTCCATTTTAATGATTAGGGTGCTAGACTCCATCTTAGTGTTTTCAAAGATTCTTCTATTTTGCTCTTTCCAAATCTCCCATATCGCTATGGATGGGGCAAAAACCCATATGTCCTTATAAAAGCTAGATTGATTTAATAGAGGCCAAGCTTTGAGATAATTTACTACATCTAGTGGCATTGCTGAGCTCCAACTTAGATTGCTTCTTAACCAATCCCAACAGTCTTTAGCATAGGGACAAGTAATAAGTAAATGATCAATTGTTTCCTCATGTTTTTTACATAGGGGACATCTTGAAGGGCCTTCAAAGCTCAATTTTATGAATCTGTCAGCTGTCAATATTCTTCTTTGAAAATCCGCCCATAGAAATATGCCTACTTTGGGTAGGCATGCCTTGTTCCAACACAACTTTAGAGGGATATCCAATGAGTCTGAGTTTTGTTCTTTCACTATTGCTTGATAGCCTTGTTTTACTCTATATATTTTGTCATTTGAGTCTATCCAAATTAGTTTATCTCTTCTATTTTTAATGGTGATAGACCTATCCTTGAGTATCTCAATCAATTTCTATTTTTCCATTTGATCCATTTGAATGGTATGAAGATATTTCCAATGAGAACCTGAAAAGGGGGTTCCATTGTTGGGGTGATATAGTCCTTAACTCTTTTTCCTTAGTGTCTAATCAATAAGTATTTTTTATTAGAAATCCCCATTTTATCCATCGGGGATATCCTCCCCAAGAGTCATCCCAAGATAGGGCCTCTTCACCCCTGCCTATGCCCCAAGTGAGATCTTTTTTGATGATTTCTCTGTTATCTATAATAAAGTTCCATATTTGAGATCCTTTGACATGTTCTCTAGCTCGAAAGATATTGATGGGATCAGCGTCAGGTATGTATTTGTTAAGAAGAATTAAGGCCCATTTGATGTTGGACTCATGTACTAATCACCAAACTAGTTTGGCACCAAGGGCCCTATTTTGCCGATGTAGATTTTTTTTATACCAAGTCCACCTATGGATGTTGGTTTACAAATATTATTCCATTTTATTAAGGCTAGCTTCTTGTGTTTTGAAGTGCCTTGCCAGAAAAACTCTCTGAGATGTTTATCTAGATGTGCTTTTATGTTCCTCGAGAGGGAAATTACTGAAATCTGGTAAGTGGGAATAGCTGATAGTACCGATTTGATCATAGTTTATCTACCTGCTTTGGTTAACCATTTAGCTTTCCAATTTTCCTTTTTATTCTGAATCTTTATGATAATTGTTTTCCATAACTGAGTACCATGAGTTCCTTTATCTATCGGAATCCCTAGATATTTACACAAAAAGTTTCCAATATTGTAATCTAGTATATTACAAATTTGTCTTGCTTTGGCGATGGGGGTGTTAAGAAAGAATATTTATGATTTTTTGGGATTCACCCTTTTTCCTGAAGCTCTTATATAGACTGACGAAATATCTTTGAAGGATTTTGATTCTTTTTTAGTGCTTACACCTGGTAGGATTGTATCATCAACAAATTGTTGATGAGTTATGTTTTGTACATTATTACTAACCTTAACTCCTACAATTTTCCCTTCTATGTTAGCCTTTGTGATTGATCTGCCTAGAGCCTCTGCCATAAAAACAAAGAGAAATGGGGAGATGGGATCACCCTGTCTTATGCCTCTAGTTATATCAAAGAAACCTTTAGGTGTTCCATTAATCAAGAGGGAAATTTTTGGGGAGGAAATACAATTAAAAATGAGGTTTATCCATTGTTTTAAGAATCCAAAACCTTCCATACATTTGCATAACAATCGCCAATTAACTTTTTCATAAGCTTTTTGGATATCTAGATTAATTAACATACACTGCTCTTTATTATTTTGTGTTGTGTTTATTATCTCTTGAGCAATTATGATTCCATCAAGGATTGATCGCTTTGGGACAAATCATGTTTGTTCTTCAGAGATAAATTGGGGCAGTAACAGTTTCAATTTGTTGGCTAAAGACTTAGAGAGAATTTTATAAATGGTGTTGCAAAGAGAAATAGGACAACAGTCATCGGGTTCCTTGTAATTCTCTTTTTTGAGTATGCGAGATAAAAAAGGTTATGTTAATTTCAGATAATAAGGATCCTAAATTTCTAGTGGCCTCCACTACCTCCCATATATCCCTTCCTAGAAAATGCCAACATTTTTGGAAGAAGCCAGCCTGAAAACCATCTGGGCTAGGAGATTTATCAGGATGAAGTTGAAAGAGAGCATTTTTAATTTTATCAATGGAAAATTTGTTGTTTAACCATTTATTGTCTTTTTATGTGATCAATTTTGGGATGGAAGCTAACATTTCCTTTTGAGAAACTAAATTTGTATAGTCATAATTATTAAGTAGATCTGTATAAAAATTGACAAATTCAGTCAAAATTTGAGTTGGGTTTGATGAAATATTTTTCCATTAGTATGCAAAGGAAAACAATTTTGAACCTTCGGTAACACCAACACCAAAAGACAGGCTTAGTGCAACCCAACAACAAAGTTTATAGTGTAACCCAATAGAGCAGGTTACAATGTAATCCGACGACACAGTTTACAAGTAGAACTCGATAGAGAAACCCGACAAAGGACCCTAACAGAAAAAACAACAAGGGAACCTGATAGACAGTTCACAGAGGAACCTGACAGGTAGACTACAGAGCATACTGAGCACCAGTCTACTCAGAGGAATATATATTCTGATAAATGTGGATCTGACTTACACGTTAGATAAAACACTTGTGTTTTATATTTAGCTTTTTTATTTTCTTTAAATCCACTTCTTGAGGGAAAAGTAAAGTAATTATAATTTGTTTAATCAGTCTAATTGATTAGAAACATGCAAACTAGGAGATCAAGGTCAAGTTGTAAACCTTTGATCATAGAGTTATCATTGAAAATCATAAAACTTATTTCGGTTAATTCAATGTATAAATAGATGTGAAATCAGTCAGAACAAGATGATGTGATGATGATTGTAGCTGAGGAGCACATTTATGGATCAGACTAAGAGCTTTATGCAGAAGAACAACAAAAGATGAAAATGGTTATCAAGAACCAGAGTCAAGGCTACCGCGAAGAACATAGGTATTAATCAGTCACTATAGGTGACACATCATATTGTAATCTTTAATGGATATGTAATCAACAATTCTAGATTGCATATACTCAGGTCAGTGAATATGTTTTACTACATTCTAACAAGTGTAGAAAATAGAAGAAATCCTTTGAGAATGTGGATTTAACAATCCTTTTGTAAACGTCTTAACCGAGTGCACACTAAACAATGTTGCTAAAGATCTTACCCGAGTAGACCTTAACCAGTCTCTACATGTTATTCCTAACAGGGTAAGATCATCAGAAGTGATCAAACTTGCAAGCCTTAACCAACCCCTTCCATTCTATAGATAGTGAACTTTTTGTGGGTTTCATCCCCACTGCAGTTTTTACCTTCTAACAAGGGTTTTCTGCGTTACCAAATCTTGTGTCATGTGTCAATACATTTCATGAATTTTTCTATGAATGTTTACATGCAATTAAATTTATGAATTGATATTACATGCATAAAGATATAATAACAGAGATGGTTGGTAATACAAGCATTTGATTACTAAAGGATAAAGGTTAATTGACAAAAAGTTTTAAGGGTACTGATTCACCCCTCCCCTCTTAGTACACACCATTCCATTATTTCCAACAATTGGTATCAGAGCTAGATCTCTTATTTGGAAAAGTTTAAATACTTGAGAGAAAAGATCATACAATAGAAAGGTATAGGCTAGACAAGAGTATTGAGAATCAAAATTTTAGAGATGAGGTAACCAAGGTACATGCTCTACTCCTACCGAATATTACACTACTGCAACATCATATGACACTGGAAAGACAATTGATTGCCACCCCGGAGATGTTTGTCACCGAAAACATCTATGATATGTATGCAAGGATTACATTGGAGCACATGGCTCTGGAACACCTTCAGGGGAAATGAGAGAAAATGATGGAAGACATGAAGAACTCCCATTCCCACATTTTTGACAAGTTGTAAGTAATTACACCTTTGCCTTTATTATCAAAAAAGGGGGAAAATGATATGATAAAGGGAGACGTAATATGTGTCAAAGAGGTAATTGATAAGGTAAAAAGGGAAATAGTATAAATTCAAAGTGTATATACATATACATATACTATACATGCATGCACATAGGGGGAGTCATAATGACAAGGTGAACACATGGTGTACATACTAAACATTTTAGTTTTTGCACATATCAGTTTTTGATACTAATGTCAAAGGGGGAGATTGATGACATATTTTTCCATTAGTATGCAAAGGAAAACAATTTTGAACCGTTGGTAACATCAACACCGAAAGAAAGGCTTGTGCAACCCAAAAACAAAGTTTATTGTGTAACCCGACAAAGCATGTTACAATGTAAACCGATGACACAGTTTACAAGTGGAACCCGACAAAGCAGACAACAAGGGAACCTGACAGATAGTTCACAGAGGAACCCGACAGGAAAACTATAGAGCATACTGAGCACCAGTCTACCAAGAGGCAGTTAAATTCTAAGAAATGTGGATCTGACTTGCATTCTAGATAAAACACTTGTGTTTTATATTTAGCTTTTTTATTTTCTTTAAATCCATTTCTTGAGGGACAAGTAAAGTAATTATAATTTTTTCAATCAGTCTAATTGATTAGAAACATGCAAACTAGGAGATCAAGGTCAAGTTGTAAACCTTTGATCATAGAGTTATCATTGAAAAGTGTGAAAATTATTTAGGTCAATTCAATGGATAAATAGATGTGAAATCGATCATAACAAGATGATGTGATGATGATTTTAGCTGAGGAGCACATCTATGGATTAGGCTAAGAGTTTTATGCAGAAGATCAACAAAAGATGAAAATGGTTATCAAGAACCAGAGTCAAGGCTACCAAGCAGAACAAAGGTATTAATCAGTAACTATAGGTGACACATCATATTGTAATCTTTAATGGATCTGTAATCAGGATTTCTAGATTGCATATACTCAGGTCAGTGAATATTTTTGACTACATTCTAACAAGTGTAGAAAATAGAAGAAATCCTTTGAGAAGGTGGATTTAACAATCCTTTTGTAAACCTCTTAACTGAGTGTACACTAAATAGTGTTGCTAAAGCTCTTAACAGAGTAGACCTTAACCAGTCTCTACATGTTACTCCTAATAGGGTAAGATCATCAGAAGTGATCAAACTTGTAAGCCTTAACCGACCCCTTCCATTCTGTAGATAGTGAAGTTTTTGTGGGTTTCATCCCCACCGCAATTTTTACCTTCTAATAGGGGTTTTCTACATTACCAAATCTTGTGTCATGTGTCAATACATTTCATGAATGTTTACATAAAATTAAGTTTATGAATTGATATCACATGCATAAAGATAGAATAACAGAGGTGGTCGATAATACAAGCAATTGATTACTAAAGGATAAAGGTTAATTGACAAAAAGTTTTTAGGGTACTGATTCACCCCTCCCCTCTCAGTACACACCATTCCATTATTTCCAATAGGGTTATCTACTAAATTACCTCTAACATCCTTGATTTTAGTGATCCAATTGATATTCCTTCTACTTTTAACACTATTATGAAATAATTTTGTGTTGTTGTCTCCTTTCGCTAACCATGTTTCCTCGGATTTTTGTTTCCAGAAGATTTCTTCCTTCATCATAATTTCAACATGTTTTTCTATCAATTCCTTTTCTTTATTGAAACTAATTTCATTCATTCCTTTCTTGATTAATTCATTATTTAAGCTGTCTAAATCATTTTCTATTTTGATTTTTTCTTCAAAAATGTTGCTGAATTTTTCACTGTTCCAATTTAGAATTTTATATTTTAATGTTTTTAGTTTTGATACAAAATAGTACATTTTAGAGCTAGCAACCTAAATTTGGTTCCACCATTGTTCTAACATCTCTATGAAGTCACCATCTTGAAACCATATGAATTCAAATTTGAAGGGGCTTCTAGAAGGCCTAGTCTCTTCCATGATACTTAGCCTAACCGAAAAGTGGTCTGACCCTGCCTTAGCTAAGATTTCTAAGAATAGTGTATGGTTAAAGTTCCCAAGGTCTGTTAGAATAACTGAGAGGGGGGGGTTGAATCAGTGGCCTCAAAATATTCCAATAAATCAAACCAAAACTTAGTGCCACAATTATAAGCCTCTAGTTATCTTCAGTCCTACAAGATCTATGTCTTGAAATAATCTTATTCATTTTTAAACCTTATTCTTAAGCTTTACCGAATAGCAGTCTAGCATTTACCGAAATATAGTAAATAACTTAGTGTTTATCAATCAATCCTGTTTTAGTAATGTGCAAAGAAAAATATTAAAGCAATGACTCATAAACACATTTGACACATGGATTTTAAATGTGGAAACCCTGTTAAGGGAAAAACCACTTGGGACCGGTAACCCAAAATTTTCACTCTTCTGAAGTGGGCTCGGTGAAGAGCCAACCCTGTTAAAGGTTACAAACACATTGTTAAGTGCAACCTTGTTAGAGGATTTAACACTATTAGTTTATCACTTGATATCTGACATTTCACTATGCTATTTTCATGATAAACCTTTTGATAACCCTTGGGATGCATCTCAATATATAAAGGATTTGTTTAGATCCTTCTTGGTTAAGAGACTTTTCTGATCCAATGGTTAAACTAAAACAATATACATGATCTGTTTATAAATACAACTATACTTTGCAGATGTTCAGATCTATTGTAAGCTCATAATACCTTTCTGATAAATTTTTCTCTTTAATACCTTTGCTCCACTTCTTTATGCTTGGTGATGCTATGCTTCTCTGTTGCTCGGTGTTCGTAGAAATATTAGCTCTGTTCTTCATCTTGATTGATCAGGACTGTATGAAGTCTTTCTTCACTAGTATTCTATTCAGCATCCTCTTCTCTATTCACTCCCCTAATTCATAATGAATTATCTTGTCTCTTTATAGACATGATTTCACCATTTCTAGGTCTTTATCTTTCTTTTTCTTGATGTGATCCAAAAATATCTCCATTCTTTCTTTAAAGCTTTACTTCAGTTTTATCCCGTAGATTTCTCCTTGACAACTAGAATAAAACAAATTTAAAACTCTAGCTTATCTCTGGCTTTTAACTTGTCGATGAAAACAATGTAATTAACTAGTTAACTCCTTTAGCTCTTGCCAGCTAAGTCTTTTTTTTGTTTCTAAACTTCAGTTATTTTTGGTGTTTAACTTCTTGTTAGCTCGGTTTTGACTTCAATTATCCTCGGGCATCTCTGTTTGTCCATCGGGTAACACTGTGGTTCTTCTCATCGGTAATGCTTTCTCGGGTTTCTTGCTCGGGTATCACGGTGACTTTTCTCTTGGCTTTGTCTATCCGTCGGTGTGCACTATCTGTCGGTGTTTGTTGTCACTTAGTGTATAATGAACTTTTATAAATTATTGATAGCATAACATTTATCTCTCTGGTTCTTTGAAGTCTTTGACATTATGTATACAACTAGTCAGATTATATTAAGTTGACATCAATGACAATACATTACATTAATTGCTTTAATGTCTTGCATTAACTTTCTGTATCTCGATGACCATCAACTTAACATCTTCAAACATCCAATCAATTATAGTTCATCAATCTCTCCATTTGGCATTGATGACAATATACTACATTACTAATAATACACTATGAAATATATTAGTTGTAGTTCATCAATCTACCAAACTTATTGTTCTATAACCAATACAAATGTTTGGCTCTTGGTAAGCTCTTCTAGCTTAGATTTGATTCTTGCAGAGTAATTTCTTCAATCTTTAATCCCTTTACTGGATAGATGTAGCAGCTTCTGATTCTATTTTTCCCTTTGATGTAGAATCTTTTCTCTGATGTTTTCTCTCCCTTTGACTGTTCCTCTCCTTGATCATCTCTTTTTCCTTTGACATCAATATGTTTCATAGAATACTTCTCTCCCTTTGGATGTATTCTCTCCCTCATGATGTACTTTACTTTGATGGATATTTCATATGGATATAATCTCTCCTTTAAGGATATAATCTCTCCTATCTGTATATAATCTCTCCCTTTGACAACAATGCCAAAGTCATATCTCTTTATTTAATATATTCCTTTAATTTTCTTTCCATCAACAACATAGCTCTGGTGTTTGGTGCAGATAAGTACCTTTCTGTGTACAAATGTATCTTTGCAGTCCATCTCTTTGCTTGCATCAACATGAATGATCTTCTAATAGTGTGTAGGCTGATGCAACCTCCTAGCCAGCTTAGTGACCAATAGACAAGGGTCAGACCCCTAGTCTTTTTCTGAGGTACTCAAATGTATCTTTAGGCAATGGCTATGTGAATATGTTTGCTAATTGTTCCTTGGATTGAACATATTCCAGTATCACCTCTTTTGCTTGCACTTGTTCTCTTAAGTAATGATACTTGATAGAAATATGCTTTGTCTTAGGATGCATGATTGGATTCTTTGAAGTGTTTATTGTACTGGTATTATCACAATAGATAATCACTCGTTCAAGAATTTTCATATTCATACTTTCTAGTAGTTGTTTGATCCATGCAATATTTGAGCAATTTGCAACAGCAACCACATATTTTGCTTCTGCAGTAGATTGTGAGATGCATCCTTACTTCTTACTGATCCATGTGACAAGTCTATCACCTATGAAGAATGCTCATCCAATTGTGCTCTTCTTTTCATCTAAGTTTCTATCCCAATCAACATCTGTATAGACTTTAAGCTCAAATTTGCCTTCTCTTTTATACCACAAGCCATAGTCGTCAGTATTTTTTTAGATATTTCATAATTCTTTTGACAGCAGTCATGTTTAATTCCTCAGGATTAGCAGAAAATCTTGCAACTATTCCAACTGCATGTGCTATATCTGGTCTAGTATGAACAACATACATTAGTTTTCCAATCCTTGATCTATATAGGGTCTGATTTACCTTGTTTAACTTATCTTCCTTTGTCAGGTTACATCCGGTTTCCATAGGTGCTCCAATTGGCTTGGAATCTTCCATCTTGCATATCTTTAGCACTTCCTTGATGTATTTGGATTGTGTGATATATATGCCTGCTTCTTGTTGAAGAATCTGTAGACCAAGAAAAAATGTGATCTCCCCAAACATTGACATCTCAAACTCTTTGCTCATTTCATTAGCAAAAGATTTACATAACATATTGTATCATCTTAAAATGGAAGCACTTTCATGTTAAGAGAATTTAGCCCTCCTTAGGGGAATTTTTTTACCTCTATCATATCATCCTCTTGTTTTTGCATCATCTCCCTCTTTTGTGCCTGTTCAGGACCCTGATTGGGCCTCTCCGGGCACCTCCTACCCCACCTGGCATATTTTCCAGGGGTTCTGGCCCCCTGGGTCAAGGTTGACCTTGACCTTGACCTAGGTCATGGTTGACCTCAACCCTAACCTAGGTCAGGGTTGACCTCGACCCTGACCAGGGTCCCCCTTTCAAAACTGGAAGCTTGTCGGCTGCCGGGGGTCATCCAAAATTTAGTTTTCCTGCTTTTGGGTCGGCTGTTTCAGGTTCCGAAGCATTGATTCCTAAATTATATTTAATATAGGTCCTTTTCTAGGGGAATGGGTCTAATTTTAATTTAATTATCCTATGTCGGCCTCCTTAAAATATTGTGCCCTAATTTCATATAAAAGGAAGCCCCTTTCTCTCATTTTCTCTAAGTCTTCCAAGTGCAAAAAGTTCTAATCAAGATTTTGTCAACAAGAAAAAAGTTCAAGAATCCATTGTTCTACATATTTCCAAGCTTTTAAGGTGCTCAATTCTTCCTCTCAAGCATTTCAAGTTCTCCATTGAAGATCAAGGATTCAAGCTTTCAAGCCTTTGAAGGGATTAGGTGCAAACATTCAAGATTCAACATCCAAACCCTAGATCTAGCATTCATGTTGGTGTGATCTTCCTTCAAGATCCTTTGTGCATCCTCAAGAATCTTTCATTCTCTCTTCAAGGTGGATTTAAAGCATACAATCATGGAGGTTTATGGTTTCCAAATTCCATGCTTTCATACTTTCATATTTTCTTACATTTGAATTACAATTGCATATCCATTGAATATCATAGCTTCATTGTTAGATTCAATTCTACTACTTGCTAGCATTCTATACTTTATTGATTTCAAGGTTAATTCCTAAATTAGGGTATGACCAAGGCAAACCCCTCCCCCACAATAAACAAACCTCTTTTTCTTGTAGGTACAGGTTCATGACTATAGATTTGAGACCAGATCTGGATACCCTTTTTGGCTTTCTTTCAGATGGCATGAACAGATTTTCTATCGGACCTGTGTAGATTAGGGTCGACATTATTGGGTTAGGGTTGAAATTTGTGGGTCAAGGTCGACCTTTTTCATAAGATGACATCAAAACAGAAATAGATTTCTAGGTTTTGTTCATCTCTGCGTTCTGGTTCAGGATCAACTATCAGTTTTTCCATAAATAGTCTACAGACCTCAGAAAACAACATTATTTGATCTGCAATATTTCAAGGTTAGTGCATTTCTCCTATTTCTTCAATTACTATCATATATCATATCTATACATATAATTAACAGAATTTAAGGTATCCTCCTTGTTATTCTCCTTTCTGAATAGTTGATTCATTTGTGCATTAGCCCTTCCTTTAGGTTGATCAACTTGGATCTTCCATTTGTGCATTTGGGAATAAAAGAGGAACATCTTATCTTGTCCCTAATCACAATTGCAATACACAATCAACTAAATTCAAGTAAGCATGAAATAGGGTTAAGGAATTCAACACAACAATTAACCATCAAACCCCTTACACCCCATTTCATCCATTACATTTTGGTGAACCCGCGATAGACAACTCCTCCTCTTTGGTGTTAGATTTGCATCTTAGTTTACAATTTGCATTTATAAATATACAAAAACATTTCTTGCATTTTCATCATGAAATTCTTTTGGTGTATGGCTATCTTTCTCATTATCCTTCTTTTAGCATCTCTTTATAGTACCTATGATGTCTATGAGTGTTATCCATTTTATCATGTTTGTTAATCTTCATGTTTCACTTACTTATGCTATTTTAAGATTGACCAATACTAGTCTCCCTACTTTCAAAACTTTAATTAAGGATTTGTGTAGTGGACTTATTGATCTTTTAGATTATGTGAAGAATTTGGTAGATGATACTCCATTACCTAATCTTCCTAATCTTCCTAACCCTAATCTTCACCTTCCTAATCCAATCATTTCTAATAATCCCACTCCTATTCTTCCATCTTCCATCCCTAGTTCTTCTCATACTTTTGTTAAGGCTCAAACTAGGGTACAAGATGAGGATGTGCAAGAATTTCTAGATTTACCTTCTCCTTCTTATCCTGTTCATGGTGATAATAAAGGAAAATCCAAAGAAAATTCTCCTAAAACCATTGTTCCACCTTCCACAACATTCTCTCATGAGCATCATAATCAATCATATCCCATAGAAGCAATGCAAGATAGGTATACTACTGGATACACTATGGTAGATAAACAAGGTTATAAAGGTTTAGGGCTTGGTGTTAATGAACATGGCATTAAAAACCTGATCAATGTATCTCCTAAACATGATATGCATGGTGTAGGTTAGTCATCTTCTCAATTTCATGTGGCCGATATTAACTATCATCCTCCTCTTGATATTCTTCTTCCAACACCTACCTTAGATCATCCTTATACTCCTCAAGATGTAGCTAAGAAAGTGTATGTCCAGTTAATGAATTCCAAGAAAGAAAAAATTAAACCTATTCTAAAAAATGCTTTACATAAGTACAAATGTCCTTTCCACAATAATAACAAACATTTACTTTCTGATTGTGTGCATTTCAAATTATATGTTAGAGATAGGGCTTCTTGTGGAATTATATCCTATTCCCGAGCGGTATTACAATTTCTTCATAATTTTGATATAGGGTATTCCCCTCGTTCTTCTACAAGTTAGATTGCAATTATCCTCTTGCCTATTCACTGGGGGGAAAGAGGTATTATATTCCAGTCCTATAGGATCCATTCTACTCTTAGCATATTTTTTTATGTTGAGTTTAATTGGTTATTCTTTCTATATTCTATCCCTATAAATCATTCGTGATATCTTTTCTAAAAAAATTGTTTTGTAAGGATATCTCTTTGCTATGAAATCTCTTGATATAAATTGATATATCCCTTGCCTACACACTTGGGGGGCAAGGTATGTTCTTTCTTCTTCTATCTAAGGAGCTACTTTCCTTAGCTTAGTGGCGTGTGTTTATCTTACAACATTATTTCTTTATAAAGATTTGTGTTTTGACGATTGATATCCTCTTCTTTGAGAGGTGATTATCCTAGGTCATTACCCCTTATTTATTTTTTGAATTATGTTCTTTATGAACTCTTTCCCTTGCTTTTTGGTTATAGTTTTCTATCCTTCATTCCAAGATCCCTCATCCTCTTCATTACAAAGAGCTTGATGGTAGAATCTTGGGTCCCTCTTGCTTTCAGAAGATGATATTTTATCCTAGGCACTCCTCTCTGATAGGGCTCTTGTTGATAAAATCTCTTCCTCTTTAAGGATCCTTTTTCCATAAGTGACATATCCATTTCATGATTATCTATGTTCTTGATATAAGGGTCAAGGCTCTTCGCTAAGAACATGGTATACATTGTTGTTAAGCTGGATATCTCCTTACCTTGTGAAGTAGGTATTCTCTTTTCTCTTCCTTATCTTTCCTAGTGGTTAGCCATGATAAGGAGGGGGGAATATATAGGGTCTCCCTTATACTATAATTTACATTTATTGAAATTTTGTGGCATACTAAATCCTTAGAAGGTAACGCACACAAGTTGCTAAATCCTGAAGAGACACTCATTTTTACTTTTTATGTATGCTAAATCCTTGGAAGGTAATGCACATAAGTTGCTAAATCCTGAAGAGATACACACCCTTTTTATTTTTTTTAAATATGCTAAATCCTTGAAAGCTAACACACATAAGTTGCTAAATCCTGAATGGACACACATTTTATATTCCATAGTGATACAAGAATGTTGATCTATGGATATTTTCAAAAGTCGTCAGAAGACGCATTTACAATTACAATCATAATTTTTTGGGTGAACCTGTTGGGATCTCCCTCCATGGTGATTCATAGTAAAGTGGGCATCTTAATAGGTGAGGTAATCACTTTCTCTTCTCTCTTTTTCTTTCATGCTAGTAGGATTAGATCATGAAGCTATGTTATCTATGGTGTTGTTCTTGTCTTACTTATGTAATCGTATATGTTTTCTATGTTTGACTCTTCTTTACTTTCATATTTTTATGTATGTATGTTGAGTTAGAATCCTTGGTTTGGGGGCTCATATCCCTGACTTAGTGATATTCTACCTCATTGCAATCCACTAGGATCCTTTTCCTCTAACTTTACTGTCAGCACATTTGATTTCTGTACTCCTGCTAAAGTCGGGACTTAATGTATCATCTTAAAATGGAATCACTTCCATGTTAAGATAATTTATCCCTCCTTAGGGGATGTTTTTTACCTCTATCATATCATCATCTTGTTTCTGCATCATCTCCTTCTTTTGTGCCTGTTGAGGACCTTGATTGGGCCTCTCTAGGCACCTCCTACCCCACCTGGCATATTTTCCAGGGGTTCTAGCCCCCTTGGTCAAGGTCAACCTTGACCTTGACCTAGGTTAGGGTTGACCTAAACCCTAACCTAGGTCAGGGTTGACCTTGACCCTGACTAGGGTCCCCCTTTCAAAACTAGAAGCTTGTCGGCTGCCGGGGGTCATCCAAGATTTAGTTTTCCCGCTTCCGGATCGGCTGTTTCGGGTTCTGAAGCGTTGATTCCTAAATTATATTTAATATAGGTCCTTTTCTAGGGGAATGGGTCTAATTGGAACTTAAATATCTTATGTCAGCCTCCTTAGAAGATTGTGCCCTAATTTCATATAAAAGGAAGCCCGTTTCTCTCATTTTCTCTAAGTCTTCCAAGTGCAAAAAGTTCTAATCAAGATTTTGTCAAGAAGCAAAAAGTTCAAGCATCCATTTTTCTACATATTTCCAAGATTTTAAGGTGCTCAAGACTTCCTCTCAATAATTTCAAGTTCTCCATTGAAGATCAAGGATTCAAGCTTTCAAGCCTTTGAAGGGATTAGGTGCAAACATTCAAGATTCATCATCCAAACCCTAGATCTAGCCATCATGTTGGTGTGATCTTCCTTCAAGATCCTTTGTGCATCATCAAGACTCTTTAATTATCTCTTCAAGGTGGATTTAAAGCATACAATCATGGAGGTTTATGGTTTCTAAAGTTCATGCTTTCATACTTTCATAGTTGCTTACATTTGAATTACAATTGCATATCCATTGAATATCATAGCTTCATTGCTAGATTCAATTCTACTACTTGCTAGCATTCTATACTTTATTGATTTCAAGGTTAATTCCTAAATTAGGGTTTGACCAAGGCAAACCCCTCCCCCATAATAAACAAAGCTCTTTTTCTTGCAGGTACAGGTTCAGGACTGCAGATTTGAGATCAGATCTGGATACCCTTTTCATCTTTCTTTCAGACATCGCGAATAGATTTTTTGTCAGACCTATGTAGGTTAGGGTCGAAATTATTGGGTTAGGGTTGACATTTGTGGGTCAAGGTCAACCTTTTTCATAAGACGACATCAAAACATAAAAATATTTATGTGTATTGTTCGTCTCTGCGTTCTGATTTAGGATCAACTGTCAGTTTTCCCTGAAACAGTCTACAGACCTCAGAAAATAGCATTATTTGATCTGTAATATTTCATGGTTAGTGCATTTCTCCTATTTCTTCAATTACTGTCATATATCATATCTATACATATAGTTAACAGAATTTAAGGTATCCTCCTTGTTATTCTCCTTGCCGAATAGTTGATTCATTTGTGCATTAGCCCTTCCTTTGGGTTGATCAACTTGGATCTTCCATTTGTGTATCTGGGAATAAAAGAGGAACATCTTATCTTCTCCCTAATCACAATTGCAATACACAATAAACTAAATTCAAGTAAGCATGAAATAGGGTTAAGGAATTCAACACAACAATTAACCATCAAACCCCCTTACACCCCATTTCATCCATTACACCTATCATTACCCCTAAATATGATATCATCAACAAATATTTCAACAATCAAAATGTTATCATCAGTATCTTCTTTTAAATAAGCATTACTATTTTCACTTGTTCTTACAAATCCAATGCTTATGAGATAAGAGTGAAGTCTTTCATACCATGCTCTAGGTGCTTGTTTCAATCTATACAAGGCTTTGTGTAGTCTACATACCATGTTTCTCTTGTCAGGATCAACAAACCCTTCTGGTTGTTCAATGTATACCTCTT
>MU223293.1:83679-131689 GCA_018584345.1 Thuja plicata
TTTCTCTTGTCAGGATCAACAAACCCTTCTGGTTGTTCAATGTATACCTCTTCTTCTAGTATTCCATTTAGGAATGCAAATTTGACATCCATTTGGTATACCTTGAATCCTTTGTATGCAGCATAAGAAGTAAAATTGTGACTCCTTCTAGTCTAGCAATGGGTGAAAAGGTTTCTCCATAGTCAATACCTTCTTATACATAACCCTTTCATACTAACCTTTTTTTTTCCTTGTGACTTCTCCATTCTCATTCAGCTTGTTTCTGAATATCCATTTAGTACCGATGACATTTTTGTCATTTGGTCTCGGTACTAGTGTCCATATCTTGTTCTTTTCAATTTGTTCTATCTCTTCATTCATAGCACTGACCCATTCTTCATTTTCTAGTGCAGTATTAATAGATTTAGGCTCAAAATCACAAATTAAACATTGAGATTTTAGTGACTTACTTCTTGTTCTCATTCCAGCCTTCTTGTCTCCTATGATCTGGTTCTTTGGATGGTGTCTTCTGACATATTTGGCAAGTTTCAGTTCACCTCCGTGTTCATCATTTTGATCATCATCTTGACCTTCATTCTGATCTCCATCACTCAGTATATCATCTTGAAAAATTTCCTGATTTTTGATATTTGTAGCATGATGCTCGGGCGCATTGTTCTTTTACTCAGGAGTGATACACTATTGCTCAGGCAGAGTGTCAGGTTCTTCATTAGAGACAACCCTGTTGTAGTCTTCTGGTTCTTTTATGCTTTCCTCATCACTTTTCTCTACATATTCATCTATTCTGACATTTGCACTTTCAATTATCTTGTTAGAGGACTTTTTAAGACATTTATAAGCCTTTCTTTTGGTGGAATACCCTAGAAAGACTCCTTCTTCACTTTTGGAGTCAAGCTTTCCATTTCTATTATCTTTTAAAATATAAAATTGACTTCCAAAAATTATGAAGTAACTTACATTGGGTGTGTATCTATACCATAGCTCATAGGGTGTCTTTTTGGTGTCTTTCTTCAATTGAACTCTATTTAATGTGTGGACAATAGTACTGACAGCTTCCCTCCAGAAAGTTTGTGTGATGCCTTTTTCTATCATTAGTGTTCTTGCACAATCAAAAATAGATATGTTCCTTCTTTCAACAATGCTATTTTGTTGTGGTGTTATTGGTGCATAAACATATCTTTTAATTCCATGCTCATCACAAAAGTTAGTGAATTCATCTGAGATATATTCTCCTCCTCTATTTGATCTTAAGCATTTTGATTCCTTACCACTTTATTTTTCTACAATAGCTTTATACTATTTAAACATCTTGAATGCTTTTGATTTTATTTTTAAGAACATAACTGTCATCATTTTAGAATAATCATCTACAAAGAGAATGAAATATCTATCACCATAGTAACTCTTTGTTCTCATTGGTCCACATAGATCAGTATGGACTAATTCTAGAATGGTATTAGATGTATGGGTTTTTCTCTTGAAACTAGACTTTGTCATTTTCCCTTTTTGACACATGATATGGTCGGGCTTGACATGCTTGGTAAGCTTCTTACTTTCTTTTTATTTCTTATCTTAATCATGTTGTTAAAATTCACATGGCATAGTCTCTTATGCCATAACTAAACAAGTGGTGTTAATATCATCAAGATAGAATAGGTTACCTTTTGTCTATTCACCAGTTCCAATCAACTTTCCTGATTCTTTGAAGATCTTTGCCTTCTTATTCTCAAATGCAACTCGATGACCTATGTTATTCAGTTGTGAAACACTCAATAGATTATAGTTAAGTCCTTTTACCCAGCATACATTTTCACATCTGATCAGATTATTTAGCATTATGGTTCCTTTACCTTCAACTGAACAGGGTGAGTCATTACCCATTCTTACTGATCCACCATTATAATACTCAAAAGTTTCAAAATTTCTTTATCACCGGTCATTTGGTGAGTGTAGCCACTATCTATAATCCAGAAATCATTCTTACTAACATTAGATATGAGTGCAGTGTCAACATACCTTTCTTCTTCATCTGAATCATCCTTCATGGCTACAAATACCATGTCAATATCTTCATCAGATTCGGTGTCTGTATCTCCAACTTTGATCTTAGCCAGGTAACAATATTTCTTCCCTTTGTCCTTTTATTCTTGGATGTCTCTTATGTCAGATTGTCGGTTGCTTCGGTAATCTCTATTATCACTTCTGTCAAACTTCTTTTCATATGATCTCTCACTGCTTTTGTCTTCTTTTCTTTTGTTAGGACATCTAGCCACAAAGTGTCCAATCTCTTTACACTTAAAACATACATGTGGTAATTTATCTTTGTATCTACCTTTGCCTCTCTACAATCTTCTTTTCATTAGTGCTTCAATCTCATCAAGTCCTTGGTCATCACCATCACTTTCACTATCATTCCTCATGGTGTGTTTATGACTTGACTTACTTATTTTCAAAGAAGATTTGAATGTAGACTGTATAGATGGTGAGACACTATTATCAAAGTTATTCATGTCAAATGAAATCAGTCTACCAATCACACTATCTAGAGTAACATTATTGTTTTCTACTGCTCTTATTTCTTGTATAACAGATACTCTAATAGGATATTCAGGCAGTAAGGTTCTTAGGATTTTACTTACCACTATTTTTTCTTCATGTACACCTCCAACTTCTCGGATATCATTGACTACCTCTTTGATTCTCCAGCTATACTAAGTGATATTTTCTCCTTCTTTCATCCTTAGGTTGTCAAACCTTCCTCTTAGGATTTCTTCCTTAGCTCTTAGTACATTTGCATCTCCTCCATGTACTAGCTTCTATTTATCCCACATTTTCTTTGCAGACATGCAAGTTTTGACATCTTCAAATTTAGCATCGAAGAGTGAGGAAGTGAGCTCTATCATCATGCAATTGTGTTCATATTTTTCTCTCAATTGATCAAGTGTGTGAGGTCCTATAGGAAACACATATTCAGTATCCAAGTATTGAGTAACATCATTTCCAATACTTGATAGTGGATTCTTATTCTACTTTTCCATGATGCAAAGTTGTCCTTGTTCAACTTGGGCACATCTTGTTTTCTCATCTTGTGATCTTTTGCTTGAGTCTTTAAACTCCCTAGCTAAGCACACAAGATTTGATACCAATTGTTAGAATAACTGTGGGAGGGCGGGGTGAAACAGTGGCCTCAAAATATTCCAATAAATCAACCCAAAATATTAGTACCACAATTATAGGCCTCTAGTTATCTTCAGTCATACAAGATGTATGCCTTGAAATAATCTTATCAAATAACTACTTCTCAGAGCTTACTGTTAAACCTTAATCTTAAGCTTTACCAAATAGCAGTCTAGCTTTTACCGAAATACAGTAAATAACTTAGTGTTTACCGATCAATCCTATTTTAGTAATGTGTAAAGCAAAACATTAAAGCAATGACTCATAAACACATTTGACACATGGATTTTTAATGTGGAAACCCTGTTAAGGGAAAAACCACTTGGGACCGGTAACCCAAAATTTTCACTCTTCTGAAGTGAGCTTGGTGAAGAGCCAACCCTGTTAAAGGTTACAAACATACTGTTAAGTGTGACCTTGTTAGAGGATTCAACACTAATAGTTTATCACTTGATATCTGACATTTCACTATGCTATTGTCATGATAAACCTTTTGATACTGCTTGGGATGTATCTCAATATATAAAGGATTTGTTTAGATCCTGCTCAATTAAGATACTTTTCTGATCCAATGGTTAAACTATACTTTGTAGATGTCCATATCTATTGTAAGCTCATAATACCTTTCTGATCAATGTTTCTCTTTAATACCTTTGCTCCACTTCTTTCTGCTTGATGATGTGCTTCTCTTTTGCTCGGTGTCTGCAAAAATATTAGCTCTGTTCTTCAACTTGACTGATCAGGATTATATGAAGTCTTTCTTCACCAGTACTCTATTCAACATCCTCTTCTCTATTCACTCCCCTAATTCATAATGAATTAGCTTGTCTCTTTATAGACATGATTTCACCATTTCTAGTTCTTTGTCTTTCTTGTTCTTGACGTGATCCATAAATCTCGCCATTCTTGCTTTAAAGCTTCATTTTAGTTTTATCTCATAGATTTCTCCTTGACAAATGGAATAAAACAACTTTAAGACTCTAGCTTATCTCTGGCTTTTAACTTGTCGATGAAAACAATGTAATCAACCAGTCAAATCCTTCTTTAGCTCTTGCCAGCTAAGTCTTTTTTCATTTCTAAACTTCAGTTCTTTTTAGTGTTTAACTCCTTGTTAACTCAGTTTTGACTTCAATTGTCCTCGAGCATCTCTGTCTATCCATTGGGGTTGTTTGTCCATCGGGTAACACTATGGTTCTTCTCATTGGTAATGCTTTCTTGGGTTTCTTTCCCGGGTATCACTGTGACTTTTCTCTCAGGTTTCTCTATCCGTCGGTGTGCACTGTCTGTCAGTGTTTGTTGTCACTTAGTGTATATTGAACTTTTATGCATTACTGATAGAATCACCTTTATCTCTTTGGTTCTTTGAATTATTTGACATTATGTATACAACCAATCATATTATATAAAGTTGACATTAATGAAAATACAATACATTAACTGATTTAATATCTTGCATTAACTTTTTGCATGTCGGTGATTATCAACTTAACATATTCAAACATTCAATTAGTTATAGTTCATCACAGGTCACCTTTAAAGAGAAATCGGTCTAGCCATTCAAAAATCTAACTAAATCCTTCCCTATGATTATTCCAAGTGAAAACACCATTTGGAGTTGTGATATCTATTAGATAGTTGCTGAGAAACCAAATATTGAAATCTTTTTGTGACTGGGAGACATACTGGGATCTGCCAAATTTTTCATTGCAATCTAGTATTGCATTAAAATCTCATCCTAAATTCTAAAAATTGTTTTTAAAATGGTTTAATTGATTAGTAAGATCATTCCATAAATCTCTTTTTATCTTGTGTTCTGGTTGGTCCATAAATATTAAAGATATGAAAATTAAGAGAACTTTTAATACTTCTAACTGTTCCTAACATCCAATTTCTCTGTTTTAGTATAGACACAAACACCACTTTCCTAGGATCCCAAATAATTGCCATACCTCCTGAAGCTCCTTTTGATTGAACCGTTTCCATTTTCCAGATTCCTAATTTCCTACTAAATTTTTCACACTTTAGTTTCCTAGACCATTATTAATTTTGATTCAAATAGTTTTAGATTTCATTTTTAAAGTCTTTGTTTGTTAGGGGCATTTAGGCCCCTAACATTCCATGTTGTGATTTTGTTTGTGAGGTGGGAAGGAACTTCCCTTTCCCTGCATGAAGAATATTAGTTAGCTTTGTTTGATTTTTTGCATTCCCATCCTAGTTCCTTAATTCATTGATAGATTTTCTTCCTCTTCTTTTCTTCTATTTTTTCTATATTTGAGGTTATTAAACCATCCATGGTTATAGAAATTCCCAGTTGTCTTTCTGCATTAGTGATTCCATTTAGGCATTCGGTTATTTCCTTTGTATCTTCCACTATTTTTTCTTCTTGGAAACATTCCTTTCTTATTCTTTTATGTATGCAATCTACTATTGTATTTCTTTCTTGGTTGAGGGAATCTTTCTGCATTATATCAAATTGTTCTGCATTTACTCCATCCTCTACATCCATAATGTTTCTACCATACTCTTCTATTAGTGAATCCAGATTTATCTTAGCCCCCATAACCTTAAACACTGTTTCCATTTCTATAGGGATAGTATGGAGTACATTTTCCTGAGTATTCTTTGTTTCCTTTTGATTCTTTAAGGGGGCCATTTGATCCTGGGTACTAATATCATGTATGGAAACCTTCTCAATCTTTATTTCTTTTAAGGTCTTGGGATTCTCTATTACTCAAACATTGGGAGTTGATTTAATGCTCTCACTCTTACCTTCCCGAGGCCTTCCTTTCTCCTGAGAATATCATTCCCCTATATGTATACTAGAAGAGTCTTTAACTGTATTCATAATCTGTGCTATGCTCTCACCTTCTAGGTTCCCATTTTCAATGTTCTGCAACTCAGAATCTACAATAAGTTTAACAGTTTCAACTTCCCTCAATTTTTTTAGTGATTCCTTCTATTCTTCAATGCTGATCTCCTTTGTAAAACTATTCTCCGCAATTATTGCCTTCTCTTTCATGCAGGGAGAATTTTTTCCCTAAGGTATTCAATGATAAAAACTCCCTTCTCCATATTCAAGGTTAGGCTAACTGGGGTGTAACCAAAGGAGGAACAGTGGGCAATCAATATAATCTGGAGGGTTGCAGAACTCAGGAAAAATACAAAAATTTCCATAAGAAAAAGTAAGTTCAATAGGTTCTATATGTTTGACAGAGTTGTCAATCCTAATTGCCACTTTAATATTAGAATTGTTGATAAAATTACGATCTAAATCTTCATATATTCCTATTTTATTTTCTATTTCCTTAATTATATGGTTGTGAATGACTATAGGGAGGTTTGGAAGTTTAACCCATCTAGTTGCTTCTAGATCGGTTATTGTTGTGGGATCAAAATTAGGTCACCATTTAATAAATAAGAAACCAGAGTCTCAAACATTTGGGCATATACCTTCTAATAATGTTTGTTTTAGACTCAAATCTTTAAAATCAATAAACATAAAGTAATTATTGAGAAGGGAGATACTTACCTTGTTTGGAAAGCATTCAACAAACCATTTTACTACAATGGAAGTCGGGCAACCAGGTCCTATCCATTTAGCAAAGATGTCATGTTGTTCACAGTACTTAATCATACCTTTGATGTATCTATGATCAATGTTGATTTTTGGTCTAGGTATACTGTGATAAAGGTTTCTTTTTGTTGGAAGTATAATATTGGGAAAGAAAGATACTGAGAGGAAGGGGGGGGGGTGAATCAGATCTTAACAACTTAACCACTTTAATCAATTAATCCACATTCATACATATATGAATATAACCTAACATCAGATAGCATCCATAACATGGAATGTATAACTCAACATAGAATTTTGCTAACCCAGAAACCCAAAAAGGTAAATTTGGGGTGGGGATGACACCCACAAAATCTTCACTACTACAGGAATAAGGTGTGCCTGTTAGGGCTACAAGAGTTTGATTACAAAATGCAATCTACCTGGTTAAAGGTCTGTTCATTTAAGAACTAAAGATCATTACAATCTACCTTGTTAAAGGATTTCAACTTATAGTAAAGTAAGCACTCACTTAAGAGATTTAAAATGGTCTGCTAGAACCACTCTATTAAGAGATTTCACCTCATGCACTTGTTAGAATGTTTCAAGTAGTGATCCTTCGTTATGCACTCAGATGCTGATGATAGATCTACTCTTTCCAATACCTTCTGTGATCTTACAATCTGATATGTCTGTTCTCTGCTATCACTGCTCTGTCACTCTGCTTGATCTAAGATTCTTCACTATTCAACTCACATGAACACATAACCCTTCTCTTTGTATCTCTTTAATACACTCACACTTATTTAAAATAGGGTTAGAAGCAATCTTATATGTCTTTTCAGATCTGGCAGCGAGATCTAGATAAATGATCAAGATCTACCATTTATGCCTCCAAGGCATTTTGATTTCCCTGATTGGCTCCATGCCATGCACAGTATAAAAAAATTAAATGCGTAATTAACTCATTAGATAAATATTAAATGCATACATATGTTGGCCCAAAACTCATACAAGCCGGCCTAAACAGTTCACATCAAAGTTTGAATCATTCCTGACATGTATGTAAAAACTGTTCTGCTCGGCACTTAACATCTCTGTCGCTCGACACTTAATATTTCTATCGCTCGACACTTAATATTCTACTCATCTCGACATGATGTAACTCGGCAACCTAAAACTTGCTTGACAATGTTTCTCGACCTTGAATGTTTAGCTCGGCCATAGTGCTAACCAACTAAAACTGCGTAAGTAAATGACTAAGTGTTGGTCACTAATCATCAACAAAACTTAGGGATTAACAATCTCCCCCTTTTATATTAGTGGCAAAAACACACTTATCATTTCTTTGATTCGCCCCATCCAAAATGTTTCCTAAGTACAATGTACTCCCCCTAGGAATATACATCATACTACATACAAAAATTTACATAGTATACATGCCATCAAAAAAAAATTTACATTGATACCTGTACTGATCTCCTTATGCTGTTACCTTGTCAGTCCTGTCAGATTCCCCCTTGTTTTTGTCACTGATTCCCGGTGGGGTCAAGTTATAATTATCCAAAAAATGTTTATGAAGTTGTAAGGTGGATGCAAATGTAGTGTCCCAACTGTCCTTAATAGACTCCATAACCTCTATTTTGACTACTAGCTCGGTAGCTAGACTCACTAAACTTTCTACAGTAGAGAGATGAGAATCTCTCTTAACCAATTCGTTTGCAGATGAAAGTTCTCTTTGAATTACCTCCATATGAGGTATCAGGCTTGTCTAAATAATAATCAATTTGGTCCTAATCCGACCATCTTCAGGCATGAGCTCGGCTATCCTCCTTTGTACATTTGTCAATCTATTAAAATGTAAGGATCTAGTGCTAGCATCCATACTCAGTGAACTACCAGTTGAATTTAGGTCAAGTTGAAATTTCTCAATTGCTTGTAGATTATCCTTTGTGAAGAATTCAACATCACATAACCTCTTATACAAAGAATAAACATTAGTTGCAACTTCTTCCAAAATTTCTATAAGAGAAGAAAGTTCAACCTGTTTTACTGCAATCTCTCCTGAGATTTTTGCAAGTGCTTTGTTCTCGAATTTCCTTTCAAACCATTGCAATAGCTTCTCATTATCTTCAATTTTGTCATCATTGACCTTTTGCACAATATGAACTAATTGTTCAAGAATAGGGGCTTGAGGATTTTCATCCTCCATGTTAAAAGCTTTTACAAATATGTCCTTAATGTCATGTAACACTTGCTTTTGCTTCTGCTCCCTTTTCATTTCCTCCTATCTTTTCTTCCTCTTGAGTAATTCTTGAAGAGTCTCAATATGTTCATAAGATAAAACATTGGGATCCCATGGTGGAATCACAATCACTTCATCTAGTGTGACATCAACAATCAGAGACTTCTTCCTCATGACTTTCCTCCTCTTAGGTTCCGGTGAGCTACAACTCAGCTTTGCTTCCTCAATACCTTTTCCTGTATGAGTAGTAGTCACCATTTCATCTTTTAATTCAGTCAAAATTTCCTATTGATTAGGTATACCTCCTATTTTGAGTCCAATTGGAGTAGATGATGTCGAGTGTGGTAAACCAACCAACACTTGCACTGCCTCTTGTTCATCTGTTTTCTCCTCTTCTACTTCTTTTTGTGAATCTTTATCATCACATTCCTTCTGAGTTCTTTGTTCATCTTCCTCCTTGCTCTTCTCTCCTTCAGCCTTAGTTTCCTTAATAGGTGATTCCATGCTTTTATCTCTCGGCTCATCTTGATCCTCAGTATCCAAATTGATAGAGTCATCAATTGTCACATCAATTGGACTGTCAATTGTCAGATTAACAGTGTTTATTGTCTTTGTTTGTTCTATTTTTTCTACTTCAGACTTGTCAGGATTAGTAGAAATATGTTGTTGTGCATCCTATGGTATAGGGGTGGTTTCAACTTCTTTGGCCTTCGGCTTAGATGTTCCTTCATCAGTCCTTTTCTCTTTTGGAGTAATTAATCCAAACATTTCCTTCCAAGTCCTAGTACTCTTTTGTACTATAGTTTCAATATCATTTTTCAAAATAGCATAACCTCTCTGTTTAGGTATGAATTTATGCTTATACTCTTCAACAAATTTTTCTCTTTGTTTCTTAGTCAGTTTAGGAATGACTTGAGCTAATGTGCCTTCTCTAATCTATCTCTCTGTAGTGAGTGCAAATTCCCATTTTCTAGATAAAAACTCATATAACTCACTTGACACATTGTTTCCTATCACTGTAGGAGTTAACTTGAAGTTGCACATCATATCTAGTAGTGCTTCCTGAACTTTTTGCTTATCATCTATCTTCAATTTTTCATATTTGATAAACTTAAAACCAGATAACCCTGCAGAATTTCTCAAACTCTCACATACCTCATTAATATCTATAAGTCTTTTGAATGTGCAGTTGGTATGTTGCTGGGTTCATCAGTTTTAGTCTTGTCTTTATCACTTTGTGGATCCAGGTGTAGTTTCCTTCTAGGTCTCTTTACCTGTAGGCTCAGCACAACCTTTGTTGCAAATTTTTTCTTTGATCCAGAACTACTTTCTCCAACCTTCTTTTTTGCATATACATTTGTTTGAACTGCTGGAGATGTAACAGTAGATTCCCTTGTCCTTGGATGATTGGCAATGGGAGGGGTAACTTTAGGTTTTGCTTGTCTCGGCTTGGTTACCTTTACTACTGCTGGTTCTTTCCTTTTGCCTTTACAGTAATCTCTTCTTCAGATTCACTGACATCTGCTTCTTCATCATTAGATACATCTTCTCCTTTTCCAGTAGATATACCTAGAGGTGCATCCTCTAGTTCCTCATCACTCGACAATCCAACCATTTTATTTAGATTTTTCACAATCTTTTTCCTTTTCCTCTCCATGGTTCCTGCCTTAAGATTCATGGATATCTTTGCCTTAGCTTCATCATAATTTCCAAATCTCTTAGCTTTTGTATCAATCTCCTTTGCTAGGAGTGTGATAGCTGCTGATGCTTCATCAATGTTGATTTCATAGGGAAATGGCTCCAACCATGATACCCTAGGTGTCACAGCCTGAATGTATGTGTAATCTGTGTCGACTAGAAAATATATCTCCTCATAATGTTTTTCCACAAGTGAACTAGGGATTCTAGTCCTCAATCTCATTCTCTTTTTAAATTCCACAAAGTAATTTCCCATAATACTATTGAAGTTATTGCCTAACTGCTGAATACATTCACTAATATGAACAGTAATAGGTCTATCCTTCTTCCAAGCAGTATTTCCTAGTGTAGGAAATGACTTATGTACATAGAAGAATATGCAAATTAGCAAAGAACCAAACTTAGATGATGAGCTTTTATCTTTTCTAATTGATAGTAAGTTCTTGGCTAATTATGTCAATTGTAGCTCGGCAAGGTCGTAGGTGTGATTTTTCTTGACTATCTTCCAAGCTTGGTCCACAGTTGTGCAAGGAACACTATCTAGTCGGCTCGACTGATAGAAATTTTGTGCGATCACTCTTACTCCAAATTCAAGTTCTAAATCTTCAATTGTAGAGATGGTCATACCTCGATTGTTCCAAACAGCTCCTGTGTTAGTTGCTCTCTCTTCTTTACTTTGATCTCTCATTGTTCGCTTCCCACTGATAACAACATATCCAGTTACTCGATGAATAATGTCTTTAGTGATCCTAACTGGTCCATTGTCCAACCACATATGCATATGATGAACTCAGCTTAGGACAACTTTAATCCATTCATCCTTAAAGTCTAGCTAAAAATCTAGGGCACGAGTCAACCCTTTGTTGGCTAAATGCTTGAATTTGTCTTTCAGAACTCCATTTCTGCATAACTTGCTATAGGATTTCCTCAATTTTCCAATCTTAACCATGTAATAGGATCTAACATCGTGGATCATAAGTACCTTTAGTGCTATAGACAAGAGGGCTCCATTCAGATCACCTAAAATCGCACTTTCGGGAATGACTTGAAAGTTAGGTGCTGCACATGCATCACTCCTTACTAACTTAATTTTCTTCAGCTCCTCCTCCATTCCTTTGACTGGTGTGGAAGAATTTGCAGCCATGATCTTTGAAATTAGGGTTCAAAAATGAAGAACAGGGTACCTCAGCAAGTAAAACTTCACACTGTTCACCTTAGGGTTGCCGACAGCATGCTGATGAAATTTTCAAAACAAACTTTACTTAGATCAATTCCGCAACTTCTTCGATCGCTCTATGAATTCTAAAAATCGCAAGGTAAAAATGAAGTATGAACTGTTAATCCTTAAGTAGACTCGAAAAGTCAGAGTAGGTAAGCAATAAATATTCTTCCTGTTAGGTTAGTGCAAGCTATTTGTCATTGGTCGACTAACACAACTTGCATACCACTCAGCTTACCATACTCAACCTTCACACAACTTACTTGGCCAACCAACTCGGCACATATAGTTCAATAAATGCTTCTCAGAACTTGTCTTAAACATGTCCTGGTGCATCTCAACGTATGCAGATATGGACTTTGGCGCATTTGTATGTTAGGAACTGATGTAAGATTTGAAATTTTAAATGCAGTTCCTTACACACCTTTATTGCTCAGTTGGAGATGGTGTGATCACCTAATCCATTGGATTGGGTGACCTCGGCTACAGTGGTTTCACTGCTGCTCGGCTTTGTTTTCCTTACCCATGTCTGGTTCATTTGTGCTCTTATTTCTTCAATAGTAGGAGTAGGGAATCTTGTCCTACACTCTCTCTTAGTGTCACCAATCTTCAAACAACTAAAACAGACTAGGCTACCATTCATCCAACTCTTAGATTTCCCTCTGAAATGTGTCTTTAAGCAATCTTTAGGTGCATGTCCATATTCTTCACAGTAATGAAAACTCTACCTTGTGTTATAATCCTAGTTGTAAGAGTTGCCTTTCCTTGGTGCTTTTGTTTGTGTCTTAGATGTCCATTTCTATTTAGCATTGGATCTACAATCTTGTGCTTTATGACCATGTTTCTAACACTTGTAACAATAACCATTAAATCTTGGTTTGGGAGGTGCATCACTTTCTTTAGCCCAACAGTCATGTGCTTTATGTCCAAATTTCTTACAATTAAAATAGTAACCATTGAACTTAGGTTTAGGATTGGACTCACCTTTCTTGCTTTGGCAAATATTTTTTGTATGTCTTGGTTTTCCACAGTGGTGGAAAACAGGCTTATTATGCTTTGTCTTTGCATTCCTCCTTTCACCATTCTTAGATGATTCTCCTTTCTCAGTCAATGTCTTTGGTTCAGTGTGGCCTAATCTAGAAGAATCCTTTGACCTTCTTGACGCTTCCATCAGATTCTCAAAATGAGTAAGGGATTCATTAGGTTTATTCAACCTTTCATTCAGTTCCTTCTCAGATCTCAAATCATATTTCAATTGATTTTTCTCAGATCTCAAATTCATCATTTCCATGTCTTTCCTACTAAGCTCCTAATTTGCAAGTAGCAGTTGATTTGCTATGTCAACCTAATTGATTGTCATCATTTGCACATCATGTGTCCTTTCATCAAGTCTGACAGTTATCACTCTTTTATCTTCTTCTGCCATAGCTTTGTCATCTTCAACTTTCTTCTTTTGTTCCACAACTTCACATAGTATCACTTTCTAAATTTCTTTTTCTCTTTTCAAGTTTCTGACTTCTTCACATAGTACATTGTTCTTTTCCAATAGATCTACAATTGTTGCATCGCTCTCAATAGATTCTCCATTCTAAAATAGATTTTCAGTGTCATCTTCCTAGTAATGAGTATCATTTATTTGTTTGGCCAAATATTTCCTAACTATCAATGATTTCTTCAATTCCTATCTTTCTATTTCAAGCTGATGTAATGCTAGTTGAATCTTGATCTTCTGATTCTCAATGACTTTTCCCAACTTGTAAACCTCCATCTCAAGATCTGATACTCACAAGTTGATTAAAATTTTTATAGGAGAACTATGCTCTGATACCAATTGTTGGAAGTACAATATTGGGAAAGCAAGATACTAAGAGGGGGGGTGAATCAAATCTTAACAACTTAACCACTTTAATCAATTAATCCACATTCATACATATATGAATATAACCTAACATTAGATAGCATCCATAACATGAAATGTATAACTCATAACACAGAATTTTGGTAACCCAGAAACCCAAATAGGTAAAATCGGGGTGGGGATGACACCCACAAAATCTTCACTACTGCAGCAATAAAGTGTGCCTATTAGGGCTACAAGAGTTTGATTAAAAAATGCAATCTACCTGGTTAAAGGTACGTTCGGTTAAGAACTAAAGATAATTACAATCTACCTTGTTAAAGGATTTCAACTTATAGTAAAGTAAGCACTCGGTTAAGAGATTTAAAACGGTCTGCTAGAACCACTCTGTTAAGATATTTCACCTGATACACTTGTTAGAATGTTTCAAGTAGTGATCCTTCATTATGCACTCATATGCTGATGACGAATATGCTCTTTCCAATACCTTCTGTGATCTTACAATCTGATATGTCTGTTCTCTGCTATTCAATGCTCTGTCACTCTACTTGATCTAAGCTTCTTCACTGTTCAACTCTCATGAACACACAACCCTTCTCTCTATATCTCTTTAATACACTCACACACTTATTTAAAATAGGGTTAGAAGCAATCTTATATGTCTTTTTAGATCTGGCAGCGAGATCTAGATCAACGACAAAGATCTACCATTTATGCCTCCAAGGCATTCTTATTTCCTTGACTAGCTCCATGCCATGCATAGTATAAAACAATTAAATGTGTAATTAACTCAGTAGACAAATATTAAATGCATACATATGTCAGCCCAAATATCATACAAGTTAGCCTAAACATTTCACATCAAAGTTTGAATCATTCCTGACATGTATGCAAAAAATATTTTGCTCGACACTTAACATCTTTGTCGCTCGACACTTAATATTTTTGTCGCTCAACACTTAATATTCTACTCGGCTCAGCATGATGTAACTCAGCAACCTAAAACTTGCTCGGCAATGTTTCTCCTCCTTGAATGTCTAGCTCGACCACAGTGATAACCAACTAAAAATGCCTAAGTAAATGACTAAGTGTTGGTCACTAATCATCAACAAAACTTAGGGATTAACACATTTCATCATGAATGGCCTCCTTTTGATTATACCCTAACCTCGGTATTCTTGATTCCATTCTCATGTCGCGAGGAGAGTCCAAGATTGGCTTTTGATTGATGTGTAAAATTCCCTCCTTGTACTTATGTGGTGGTGTGTAAATCCCTGGTTTTAAACCTTTGGAATCATCACAATGAAGGGTGTCCATTTTAAAATGTGCAGTCTTTGCCTCCTTAATATCCTTTTGGATGCGTCTATCAGGAGGAGAATAAATAGAGGGCTGAAATTTATCATCTCTCCTTAGATTGTAAGTGATTGAATCTGTTGGTAAGAGGTAAGGAGAAGATGGAAGTCTGGATATAACTTGGGCAATTGATCTATCTTCTTCCATATTGACGGGCCCTTTTTTCATTTTGAAATAATGTAGGGGCCCAAAATCTCTCATCTTGATTAACAACAATCAGAGCATTGAGAAACATCTCCTATGGTGAAGCCCTAGATATAACCCTAGGGAAAGTATGCATTGATAATTCGTTTCTATATGAAACTGCTAAGTTTAGATGAATAGGGTGAGGTCAGGAGGGCAGAGATGCTCGACTTATGATTTACCAGCCCTCTTTCTGCCCCCATCGAAGATCCTTTGAGTATAAAGCATCAATTTTTTTCAAAATTTATGCATTCCTTAATTATTTTGTTTTGGCATAAAAGCCTAATTGACAATCCAACAAATCCACTGTGCAAAAGCGATTTCTCGCAGAGAAGAGCAAGGCCATATTTTTTGTCTAAAAAGTAAAAAATAGTTTTAATATACACACACATATATTGCAACTGACTAATCAAAAAAAATATGGTGAACCCCAAGATCTAAATATGATCTTACAAAGCATGCCAACTCCCTATCTGGGTCTAGGGCCTCTTAACACTTGTCAAGAGGATGGTATTTCAACATTATACAATTCCCCCAAAATTTTGATTCTTGACATGTGATAAATGTATTCTAATTAAACCTATTATATTTTTAGAATGCTAGAATGTATAGTTCCTCTTATAAATTAAAGTATGTGAAAGAAGCTTTCACCAATCTAACTAGACCCAGAGTCCTAAATATATCAAATTTTAAACATACCAAAAATAAGCATTAGATAAATAAATTTAAACATAAATAGGCCGCAACATAAATAGACCCATAATCTTAATTAGATTGGAACATAAACTAGTCACATATTAAACATTTCTTCCAAGGGAAGGTAGCATGCCCAATAAAACTACTTTTCCATTTCCACACCATCCATTTCCACTTTTCTTGAGGGTTACTTAGTTGCACAACTACCCTTTTTCTCACTTTATTTCTTGTCTAGGTTTTACATAGTTTCGTGATAATTTGATGCAAAGGAAAGAACACCTTCAAACTCAAACATGCAATAATCCACTTCAAATAATACTAGGTTCTTTGTAGTTCAACCTAGGAGCATTGCGCAATGGAACTTAATGAGGTTTTATAAATATTTTCCAACACAACACATACAATCTTGGTCTATTCAAGTCCTCTTACAATGCATTTTGATCGTCTTCATTCAAACACCTTTTCAACCACATTGATACAATATATCCTTTGCTAAGCACTCAGCTGCCTAAAGGTGGAAAACTTCCCTTTTATGCCTATTAGGAGCAACTTTCATAAATATTGACTCAATACATTTAGGCATCACAAACCTTCTACAACCCATTAAGAATTTATCCAAACAATATTTTATTGAAAAAAATAGAATGGGGAATTTGTACATGGACAAAACCCTCATGCAACTAGGTAATGACACAACCTTTCTTGTGACAACTACACATACTACTCTCAATATCTCACACATGCAAACTTTTAAAGGCTTGAGCCAAAAAGGGTTTTAAGATAATGAAAAACAAACATATGATTTTTTTATGAATACTTAAAAACCTAGTTTTTTAACAGACCCGCACTCACCAAAAATGACATGACTCATTCAAAACTTAATGAAATTTTCTCAAAACAAAAGAAGATTAAACTAGACTCACACCTTAAAATTTTACATTTTCTCAAAACAAAAGAAGATTAAACTAGACTCACACCTTCAAATTTTTCCATTGGTTTCAGGCCTGTATTGTACCGTACATGGCCATACCATCAAAAACTTAGACTAAAAAAAATTAGTAAAACCTAGAAAATGCAGTCCCATTTCATATCAAATTTTACTTTCCTTTCTTTCCATCCATTCCACTCCCTTGGTCTCATGAAATCATAGGTTTTACATCTCTTTTCCATTCAATTACCAACATCCAAAACTACCCAACCACCTCGAAGCACTTGGTTAATATATGACAAATTTTTACACCTTTTGTTAACAACATTGAAAACATTTTGCAACTTGATATCAATCAGGATTGCACCCACAATGCAAAGTTTAAAACCTTGCAATCCTGTTGGAACATGGAAACATTCTCACTGGTGGAAATGAGAATGAATCTCTAGATCACAGGTCAGCTTCTTCCTTGTGATCACCTAAAAATAAGCTTGAGTGGAAAAGGGTTAAAAGGATATGCTTGTAAAACTAAATACTAAGACTAAAAGGTGATGTACCAATAATAACTTGTAGTAAATCTCACAAGACTCTCCACAAAGCATTAAAATCATAACCCACTTAGACAATACCTACAAAAATGACTCTATGAAAGGCTTATAAATCAATATCAAAAGAGTAAAACACTTATGTCTTCATAGTTCAAATACCAAATTTAAAACACAGTCATAAATCTACACCCTGGGTCAGAATATTCTACATTTTAATTGAAGGAAAATTGATAAAATAAAGGCAATAACACAAAATCTGAATTCAATTACTCACAATCAATGATGAATATAGAAAAATAAGTGGAAGAAACTCAGTCTCTGCATATAAATATTTGAAATCTGCTACAACATGCTTCAATACAATAATGCTCAATTTTGCAAAGTGCAGAAAAGGTAAAAAACAATGAAGTCTTTTTTTCCTATTGAGATCCAAATGCAAGATACCGACCCCAAAAAATTAAGGGTCTGATCTGTGAGGAAAGCAACAAAGAAGAGGGGTTAAACTACCAATGATATGCAGTTGACCACCTCAAAAATTCCCTAGACCCAAGTCAAGCTTATGTCCAACTCCAAATCAATGTAGAACTATAGGAAACTCTCCAAAATCATGCAAATTTGTATGCAAATATGTGGGTTGAATACACCTAAAAGCCCAAGAAAAGTGCACTGCAACTGAGAGTAAGCATGAGTTAATGGTTTGAAATCTGGTCTGAAGTCAACATTAACCCATGTGGAGTCCAAACTGATGCTCCACTGAACAAAAATAGCCTCATAACTCCTTTGAATTGGCCCACTACCAAAACAAAACCCCCTCTCATGTATATCAAAATGTTATATTCTCCTTTTCATTTAAGTTAATATTTTATTTCATGATTCATAAGACATCACATATAAAATATTAATTACAACATTATTCTTGCAAAGAAAATAGAATAACAATATATTAATATTTATGGTACAAAATACCAAATAAATATTAATACGTGAACAATAAAGTTTAACTCTTTTTAATATTAATATTTATAAATATTAATATTTACATTTATGAGCCCGCGGGGTATCGTTTAAAGCCTTTTACATGTTCAGGATGAGACTAGGGTATACAAATCCTACATTCATCTCACATTTTGTATCTAGCACTTCCCTCTATCCTCAAACCTAGGCGCCAATTTTGGATATGGTGCTTACCACGTGGCATCAATTGATTTTCCTTGTGGTCTCCATGTATCACCTATAAACTACATCAACTCTACCTCGGCCTAGACATGTGGTACCATCTTGTTATCCTATGGTTTTTATCTTTCACGCAACTTCCTTGGTGGGATCATGGTGCAGGAGCACCTAGGGGTTTGACTTGTTCAACCCTAAGGTTTTTCGTTTGAAAGGAATTCCTAAGGTCTTGGGCTTATTTGAGTTTTTTTAAGAGTATCTTAAGAGTAATCTAGTTGTGTTATTATGATGTGTTTTTGTTGTGGTCAAATGTATCCAAAGACCCTATTTGTGCTTGTGAGCCAAAATGTGGCAAAAAAGGGTGAAATGGTACCTAGAGTGCAAAAAATGGTTTAGTGAAGTGTTATTTAGATGTAGGAATGAATTTTTTGTCATTTTGAACCCATACATTAGGTCAATGCAATGTAAAAGGATAAATGCAGAAAAGTTGTAAAAGTTGTCGAGCAACTTTTGCAACTTTGAAGAGTTGCTCGACAACATTTTGTGAAAAGTTGGAAACTACCCTAAAATGGTTAGGGGTCAAGATGGACAATTGAAATAGGTCAAAGGGACCTATTTAAGAAATTTTAGAACATTGTAACAGGTTGGTTGGATTATTTTGGCACAAAGTTCAAGGAGAAAACACTGACAGATTACTATGTAACTGTATTTTTCTTGCATTGTTGTGTGTAATTGAACTTAATGGATTGAATCCATCAATTCATCAATTTAATTAGATATATTTTGTTATTTTTTAACATTGTGAGAAGATAGATTAGAGTTTTGTTTTAATTTGAAGGTGTAAATAGAAATCTTTCCTTGATTTTAGGTCTCTGGACCAGACAGTGTCTTGCATAGTAAAATGGCTCCATTTTAAACTTCCCACCGTGGCAAGTGTCTGCCCTTTGGATAAATGAGAATGGAGGAATTTTTAATAGTTTCTTTTTTTTAGAAGCTTGGAAGTTGTGGTAGTGAATTTTAACTTCTTGCCCTAGGCTAGCTCCTCCATAGCCCGACTAGGAAGCAAGAAAGATAGTGGATGACAACTTGCAGGAGGGGATTAAATTCATCAATCCAACACCTTGGAGATAATTAGAAGACTCCTACAAAGTCTTGGATAAGAGTTGGAGAATATTTGAATCCACCTAATTGGATTTCTAATGCAAGAAAACAAGACTAGTCCTTTCTCTTTAGAATTTGAACCAAGTAGGGTTTGATGGTGTAAGGAGAATTTGAACCCAAAACCACTGTAGAGAATGGATTTAAGGATGGAATTATAGTAAGGACATTCCCTAGAATCTTGAAAGGTTATACTAAAGGGCTGATGAGTTGGTGTTTGAGCTTACCCTAGTGAGTTAAAATTGAGTGGATTGTAGTTTGAAGCACTTGAAATTGGTAGGGGAGTTCAAGAGTGGGTAGGAGGTTTGGAGTGGATCCCTCCTAAGATCATAGGTGATCAAGAAACCCTAGGAAGTCCTTGAAGGAATAGTGAAGAACTAGATTTAGTTCAAGAAGGAAGAGCCTCCCTATCAAATTGGTATCAGAGCCCCAAAAGATTTGGGCTAAAGAGCATATGTATGATCTTGAATCAGTACAAGATTCAAGGATGGTGACCAATGCAGAGTAGGCTAAGAAGGTCAATGACCAGGTGTTAGACAATAGGTTTCTCAGAGATAGGATAGCTATTAGAAAATATAAATAAAGTAAACTAGATTTAGGAAATAATCCAAGAGAGTGCAGAAATGAAAATGTTTACCATAAACGAAAAGACGATCCAAGAACAATCACCAAGAAGCTCAAGAACAACACCAAGACAATGTTTTTGAAAGGAGAAAAACTAAGAAAAACCCCTTGTTCTTATAAAATGAATGAGGCAAGAAGCCAAAGAAGAAGAGAGAGATGGAGCAAGAAGCTCATTACAACATTTTGAGAATGAGAATTAAAAAGAGAGAAGAAGAGAGAAGAACTACTCCATGAGAACCAACTTGTGAGAACCAACCTTAAGAAGTGAGACAAAAGCATCTCTTAAGTAGAGATGAGTGAATGAGTTTGCATGTAACTCCCATATCCTATTCAAGTGCCACATTCACATTAAGTGTGTGCCATGTGTAGGAATCCTCTTAAGGAGGAATATCTAATTTCCTTATTAAAGAAATTACAAAATTGTGACATGTCCTCCTACTTGGACTAGAGGACAAATACAAATAAGGATACCTTGGTTTATCCTTTAATTACATAGTTTCAACCAAGGAAAGATTAAATTCGAACACCCCCACTTTAATCTTTACTTGGGAGATTTACAACAAGGGAATTAAACCCAAAGTTTTACAATGAGAGTGAAATGTCTCCTTACAAAATTTGCAACTTGGTCTTCAATATAAGGAAGAGATTTGATTGTCTTGATCCAAGTCTTGATGTAATCATATTGAAGTAAAATGACATGTGAAGAGGAATTGATTCCATAAGTGGGCCTTGAAGATTCACCTGAAACAAAGAAACACAAACCAAGGAACCTATCCACAAGAAGAATGTCATCTAATTTTTAAGTTAGTGTAACTTTGAAACTATTACATCAGAAAATATATTTAAAAGAATGCATGAGATTTCATCAAATAAATGAGCTAAACATGAAATCAAGATACACCAAATGGTCAAGGTACCATAAAAAACAACCATCCTCTCATATCAAAATAAATATACTAATGCAGAAATGAGGCATGCATCAACATTGCATCAATCTCATGGATATAGACAGTCTATTAATGAGTTACTACAAGTGAATGGGTCATGACTCCATCACCTACAAGACCCATGATCTAAGCAATGAAGAATGCAAACTCATCACATTAGTAAGTTTGAAAAGAAGAGTGAGGGAGAAGAAACCATAATTCGAGTAGAACATATATATCAAGCACCAATAAGTATTAGAATTGATTAGCCAATCATGACTACACTTATGAACCATAAGCAATGAACCATTAAGGAGATGATAGTTTAAACCAACATTAAGATTTACATAAATTGAACTAAGAATTGAGAGAGAGAGAGAGAGATAGAGAGAGAGAGAGAGAGAGAGAGAGAGAGAGAGAGAGAGAGAGAGAGAGAGAGAGCTGCCAATCATATGAGAAATCCAACAAACTTCAAGAAGGATATTAAGAACAAAAACTTCACCAAAAACAATCAATGGAAAAAGTTGATAAACATCAACTAAGTAAGTGCATCCATTGTATCTTATAGATGGAACAAGTTGATAAACATCAATTGAGTAAGTACAACCATTGCATCTTACAGATGGAACAAGTTGATCAACATCAACTGAAGTAAGTGCATCCATTGCATCTTACAGATGGAACACGTTGATAAATATCAACTGAGTATGTGCAACCATTGAATCTTACAGATGGAACAAGTTGATCAACATCAACTAATTAAGTGCAACCATTGCATCTTACAAATGGAACAAGTTGATAAACATCAACTGAGTAAGTGCAGCCATTGCAACTTACAAATGGAACAAGTTGATAAATATCAACTGAGTAAGTGTAGCCATTGCAACTTACAAATGGAACCATAGATCAAAAGGAACTCATAACAGATACAACAATAGATCATATAAAATAGATAGAAAGTAATGCTAAACAATAAAATTAATAATAGTACTCAGGAAGGCAAATACTATAATTTTATATTATCAATGACTTTAAGTGCTTTGGATCAATCATATATTACTTTGCTTCTTAAAAAAAAAAACATAATTGAAAAGCATGAATAAAAGGCTAGTGGAAAAAAATAATGTTTACCCCCTTTGTTTAATGAACATAATCTTCTTTCCAACGCATAATAATCAAAATGAAAATTTCCATGTCGAATAGTAAGAATGATTTAAATTGATGTGCAGAATTAAAATAAATAGAATTAGAACTATTGAGTTTAATCTCCAGAATTAGAGTAGACATGATTAATGATCAAATTAATTTAAGCAAAGCATATAACAGAGAATATATAATGATCAAGATTAAGAAAAATGAATTTAACTTAATATTAATCACAATAGGAATGGTAAAATAATGATATTAATTTTTTTAAAAATATATAGTTTAAATTGAGGAACAAATTTTAATTGCAAAGAATTACAGAACCAACAATAGAATTTGGTTATAAATGATATAAAAAGCTTAGAAATGAAATGATTTGAGATAATAATGAATAGAAAAATGTTTAAGCAATTAAACTTTTATATTAAAATATAGATTTGACCAGATTTAAAATAAATAAATGAGTCAAAGTGAATTTCAAATATAGAATAATAATAATAATGAGCCCGACAAATAGAAAGGAATGAAAACCTGCAACAAAGAATAAGTCAGTAATATACCGATTTCCAGTCACTAAACTAATTTGCAACTAAATATCTGAAAGTTGAACAACTATTCCAGAATTTGAACCAATTACCAATTAAAAAGGAATATCCAATGATTAAAATGTTTTAACTTAGCATAAAGAAGATTTATTGGGGAAACATTATATTTGAAGAAAGAAATGATTGCAATGATATAATGATAACCTGTAAAGAAAGAAAACATTAGGATGATAACCTGCAGAGAAAAATGATTAAAATCTCTAAGTAACGGCTAATCCCCTCATTTCCACCATATGCCAGGAAGGAAAAAAGACAAAGCAGCCTTGCGCAAGGGGAGGAGCTGTGAGATTAGCTTCTACACTGGAGGGAGACAAATGTAGCACGAGATTGAAGTAAAAAAAAAACAAGTTTAAAGAAAGAGGAGCTGCAAAAAGGCAACACAGGAGAGCAGAAGGGAGTTGTGAAGAGGGAGGGAGAAGAAGAAGAGATAGGTTGCATGAGCAGATAGTGAAGCAAGCATATAACAAGGTAAGAGAAATATGTTGTGCAAAGAAGAAACAAATGTTGCACTAGAGTTGAATAAGCAATGTGAAGGGTTGTGCAAAGAAAGTGCTAGAAATGTTATACCACAAAACAAGCACTTGACAGATAATAAGGCTGAGACTCTAAACCAAGGAGAATGTAAAGCCAACAAAGTTGCACATGGTAGAGGTTTAAAATTTTTCAAAGATAATGAGAAATAAAAAGCTGGGCAAAGAATGAAAGCCTTTGATTAATATGCAAGTCTGAACAATATGTTGTGCTAAAGGAAAATGAAAACTACGCTAAGTTAGATTGAATGCTGAGGAAAACAAAAAACATCAATAAAGTTATTATGAGTATCCTAGAAGAAAAAATATTAGTGAAAATAATGATAAACTAAAATATGAATTAACTAAGGTACGTTTGTAAATCTCCAGAAAAACTGTTAGTAAAGAGCTTAGCATTTCTCTCAAATGTGGGAAAATTATGGAAAGATGCTCACGAGAAAGCTAAATTGGAGGGTTCTGTACAAAACCCAAATCATGGTTTTTTAGATTCATTCTTACCTATGCATAATATCAAATGCAAAGAGAGGGAGATACAATCCAAGAAACCATAGGCAAAGAGGAATAATAGAGAGATTAAGATATAATAGAGAGATATAAAAAATGATAGAGATATGTAAACCTGCAAAGGGTTAACAATATGCCAAAAAATAGAACTGATAAAGGAGTATTGATTAGATATGAAATAGATTTAGTGAAGAGTTAAAATTTGCAAGAACATGAACTAGAAATTTGTAATAACCTACACAAAAGGTTAGTGAAATAGATTTTGATATCGATATAAAGATGAAATACAACATGTGCAAACTATAAATCCCTTGCGGTTGCCTGACAGAGGGTATGTTAGATCTTTAAAAAAATTGAAAATAGATGAATAAACTTATATTTTTTGGGTTTGGCTATGAACCGGCCAAACCCAAATTTTTTTTCAAAAAATATGCAACAAAAGAGTTAGATTAACACAAAATCTGATTTCTTCTCCTCAACCAAGATATCTTTTAACTATTCCTGCATGCACACTCAAAAGAAGGATTAAACCAGCTCTGCTACCATGTTAGAAAATATAAATAAAGTAAACTAGATTTAGGAAAGAATCCAAGAGAGAGTGCAGAAATGAAACTGTTTACCATAAATGAAAAGATGATCCAAGAACAATCACCAAGAAGCTCAAGAACAACACCAAGAAAATATTTTTGAAAGGGGAAAAACTAAGAAAAACCCCTTGTGCTTATAAAATGAATGAGGCAAGAAGCCAAAGAAGAAGAGAGAGATGGAGCAAGAAGCTCATTACAACATTGTGAGAAGAGAATGAAAAAGAGAGAAGAAGAGAGAACTAATCCATGATAACCAACCTTAAGAAGTGAGAGAGAAGAATCTCTTAAGTAGAGATGAGTGAAGGATTTTGCATGTAACTCTGATATCCTATTCAAGTTCCACATTCACATTAAGTGTGTACCATGTGTAGGAATCCTCTTAAGGAGGAATATCTAATTTCCTTATTAAAAGAATTACAAAATTGTTTCATGTCCTCCTACTTGGACTAGAGGACAAATAAAAATAAGGATACCTTGGTTTATCCTTTAATTCCATAGTTTCAACCAAGGAAAGATTAAATTCTAACAATAGCCCAATTAGAATAAATATTGGGTGAAGTAGAAGTGAGAACTGTAGAAGTTAGTGGAAAGATAAATGAACAAGAAGGAAGGGGTAAAGCAGTGGCAGTAGAAGATGAGGTTCTTGAGCCTGACCATGTCATTCAAGAAGAACCTTTCCTAAAAGCATTGAAAGCTATGAGTGGAAAATCCTTAGAGAGGAATACCTCTCTTTAGTGGTAAGATGGAGCCTGACTTAGTCATGGAATAGATTGAAGGACTATAAAATCACTTTGAATGTGATGGTGTGAGTGAGGCTCAGAAGGTTAGGGTAGCCAAATCAAGACTAAGGGGAGATGCTTTAACTTGGTGTAAATTTGTCCAAGGAGAGAGGGAGAAGGAAGTTAAGATTCCAATAGATACTTTGAAGGGAATGGTGGAAAAAATAAAAGAATCTTACATGCCAGAGGATTATGAAATCCAAATGCATAAGAAAAGACAAAACTTGAGACAGAGGGAACTTGATGTGAACTGATATACTGAGGAGTTTCAAAAACTATGTTTAAGGTCTAAAGTCCAAGAAGATGAAAGTATTAGAGTGGGAATATATCTCAATGGTTTGAGATGGAACATTCAAGAAGAAACAAGCTTTCTAAGCCCCACAATAGTCCAGAAGTGTTATCAATTGGCACTTAAAGTTGGAGAGAAAGGTAAAAAGAAATAAGAATCAGGAAATAGAGGTAGGGGAAGAGGAAGAGACAATAGAGGCCATAGAGGTAGTTTTGGTGGTAGAAGAATAGACCAAAGGACCCAAAGAGAATCTAAACTTGCAGAGAAGAGTGGTGAAACAAGTGGTAGAGGAAGTTATTGTAGAGGAAGAGGTCCTAGAAGAAGCAACAACAGAGGTAGAAATAGTGGAGGTAGATGATCTTACTTTGCCAATATGAAATGTTAAAATTGTTATCAATTTGGACATCCTTTTTATAGATTCCCTCAAAATAACTCTTCTTCCCAAGGAGATAAAAGTGTCACTTATGTGAAAGAAGACACCGCAAGTGTCAAGTCTCCTGAGGTGAACCTAGATTCAGAGGTTGGAGAAAACTTAATGATAAGAATAATACTGATCAAATATCCTATCAGAGAGGATACAAAGTAAAGGAGGTCTTTATTTAAGGTAAAATCCAAAATTTTGGGTAAAGTTTTTAGGGTCATTATAGACTCTGGTTCTACTAATAACATCATCTTAGAGGAAGCAACTAATAAGTTTAAGTTGACTAGAATAGCTCATAGCAACCCATATAGAGTTACATGGCTTAGTAAGGGGCAAAATGTGTTGGTAAATGAACAAGCATGGGTGGATTTTACTATAGGAGTATATAAGGACAATATTCTATGTGATGTTTTACCCATGGATGCATGCCATCTGCTATTGGGAAGACCATGACAATTTGATAGAAAATCCATACATGATGGTGAGAAGAATTTGTATTCTTTTCAAAAGAATGGTGTTACCTACAAGATTCAGTCTTTGTTGGAGGAAGAGATAGGTAAGACTGTGGGTCCCAATGTGCTAATGGTTAGTGAGAAATAATTTTTTAAAGCCCTTAAGGAAGAAGAAGGTCATGGGTTTTCTATTGTTGTGAAACCTAAAGAAGAATCAAAGACAAAGAAAGAAGACATACCTGCTAAAGTACAATGTATTTTGGATAAGTACACAAGTATTATCAATGATGGGACTCTAGCTACTCTACCACCACAAAGGACAGTCAACCATAAAATTTATTTTATCCCAGGAGCTTCTCTTCCAAATAAATATCCCTACAAAATGACACCCCAACAACATGAGGAGATAGCCAGAAAAGTACAAGAACTCCTTGACAATGTTCTAATCAGAAAGAGCATAAGTCCTTGTGCAGTCCCAAAAGTTCTAGTACCCATAAAAGGAGGTACATAGAGGTTATGTATGGACTCTAGAGCCATCGAAATAATTACTATTAGGTATAGGTTCCCTATACCAAGGATTGAAGACCTTATGGATTGTTCAGGGGGTGCACAATACTTTACCAAGGTAGACCTAAAGAGTAACTATCATCAAATAAGAATAAATGAGGGAGATGAGTGGAAGACAACATTCAAAACCACTGAAGGAATCTATGAATGGCTTGTCATTCCATTAGGACTTACCAATGCCCCTAGCACATTCATGAGGCTCATGAATGAAGTCTTGAAAGACTTTACTGGTAAATTTGTAGTTGTTTATCTAGATGATATATTGATTTTTAGTAAGACTAAAGAAGAACATCTTAGGCATGTTGAGATTGTATTAAAGAAGTTGGAAGATGAACAACTAACCATAAACTTGGAGAAAAGTGAATTCATGAAACATGAACTTGTTTACCTTGTCTTTGTGGTGTCTATAAGAGATTTAAAGATGGATACCTCAAATTTCTTAACTATACTTAGTTGACCTACTGCCAAAATAGCTAGTGATGTGAGAAGCTTCCATGGATTAGCTCAATTCTATAGGAAGTTCATAAGACATTTTAGTGCAATTTGTGCTCCAATTATTGACACAATTAAATAGGGTATTAAAACTAAGTTCCAATGGACCAAGGAAGGAGATAGAGGATTTGAGTTATTGAAGAAAGAGGTGGACACACAACCTGTATTGGTACTACCAAGTTTTGATAAACTTTTCACTTTGGAGTGTCACCCAAGTAATATTGCAATACGTGCACTCTTTAGTCAGGTAAATAGACCAGTGGAATTATTTAGTGAAAATCTTAATGAAGCTAAAAAAAGGTATTCCTCCTATGACCTAGAAATTATGCTCTTATACAGTCACTTAGGAAATGGAGACACTACCTCCTGCCCAAGGAGTTTGTAGTATATATAGATAAGCAAGCGCCGAGTTTCATCAACTCATAAGACAAACTAAGTCATAGACACATTAAATGGATGGAGTATCTACAGTCCTACACATTTAATATAAAGCATAAAAAAGGATAGTTGAATAAGGTAGCTGATGCATTGAGCAGAAGGCTACTCGTAGTTCAGGAAGTGCAATGAAGAGTATTGGGGTGGAGATTTTTAAAGACATCTATAAGGAGGATGAATATTTTGGAGATGCTTATAAGGTGTGTCAGAATTTCAACAACCACTTTAGTGAGTATGAAAAATATACTTTGCATAATGGACTTTTGTTTTAGGGAGGACAGTTATGTGTACCAAAGGGGTCAATGAGGGAGAATTTTATGTAGGAGAAGTATAATGGGAGTCTAAGTGGTCATTTTGGAGTGAATAAGACTCTAGAGTTAATACAAAGGTTCTACTATTGGTCCAAGATGTAGAAAGACATAAGGAGATATGTACAGCAGTGTACAATATGACAAAGAGATAAGGGCACATCCTCCAATGCTAGTTTTTACCAACCATTTCCAATTCCCAATAGACCATGGGAATGTGTGAGTACGAATTTTATAGTTGGTTTGCCTAAGACTAGTTTTGATAAAATATATGTTGTTGTTGATAGATTTAGCAAGATGAGTTATTTCATTCCTTGCAAGGTGAGTCATGATGGAAGTCACATAACACACCTATTTTTCAAAGAAGTAATCAGGATTCAAGGGCTACCAATCAGTATAGTGTTATATAGACACACCAAATTCAAGGGACATTTCTGGAAAAATTTATGGAAGATGTTAGGAACCAATTTATCCTTTGGATTTTCTTACCATCCATAGACTGATGGCCAAACTAATGTTGTAAATAAGACACTTGAGAACCTCTTAAGGTTTTTTACAAAAGAGTATGGAGAGTCTTGGGATCAAGTCCTCCATCAAGCTGAATTTTCCTAAAATGATACAGTGCATAGGACCACAGGGAAAAGTCCTTTTGAAATAATCTATGAAATGCATCCTAGGGGTGTATATGAATTAAGAGATTTTAGATATATGGAAGGGAGGAGTAGAGATGCAGAATAATTTGCACAGTGCATGAGAAAGTGAAGAAGACTCTGGTTGAGAACACTTTGAAGATCAAAGATAGAATTGATGTTAGAAGAAAGGATATCCAATTTGCAGTAGGAGATTGGGTCATGGTCCATTTGAATAAGGCTAGAATTCATAAGGAAGTACCAAGAAAATTACAAATGAGAAGGATTATTCCTTGTTAGATCAAAGCAAAGCATGGGAACAATGTATACAAGGTAGATTTGCCCAAGGATATAGCACTATCTCTTGTGTTCAACATAGAAGACTTGGTATGGTATAAGGGTCCCAGTCCCGAGGAAGGAGATGCTATTTTTGATGTGGAGGATATTGTAAATGATGTAGCACTGCCTTCACCATCCAAGCCTACAACAGAGAAAGTCTTGGATACAAGGATTTCCAAGAAGACTAGAAAGAAGGATTAAGAAGACTAGAAAGAAGGATTACTTGATCAAATGGGCACATATGCCAGAAGTAGGGGCTATTCGGGTACCTAAAGGTAACTTAAAGAAGCTGGGAATTGATCTTCCAATTTTTTCTACTGAGGTATCTTGAGCTCTTCTCATATGGGGAGAATGGTGCAGGAGCACCTAGGGGTTTGACTTGTTCAACCCTCAATTTTTGGTTTGAAAGGACCTCTTAAGGTCTTGGGATTATTTGAGTTTGTTTTAAGGATTTTTTAAGAGTAATCTAGTTGTGTGTTGTTATGATGTGTTTTTGTTGTGGTCAAATATATCCAAAGACTGTATTTGTGCTTCTGAGCTAAAATATGGAAAAAAGGGGTGAAATCAAACCTAGAGTGCACAAAATGGTTTAGTGAAGTTGTATTTAGATGTAGGAATGAATGTTTGGTCATTTTGAACCTGTACATTGGGTCAATGCAATGTAAAAGGATAAATGCAGAAAAGTTGTAAAAGTCATCGAGCAACTTTTGCAACTTTGAAAAGTTGCTCGACAAAATTTTGTAAAAAGTTGCAAACTACCCTAAAATAGTTAGGGGTTGGGATGGAAAGTTGAAACAAGTAAAAGGGACCTATTTAATAAATTTTTGAACATTGTAACAGGTTAGTTGGATTATTTTGGCACAAAGTTTAAGGAGAAAACACTGACAGATTACTGTGCAACTGTATTTTTCTTGCATTATTGTGTGTAGCTGAACTTCATGGATTGAATCCATCAATCAATCAATGTAATTAGGTAGATTTTGTTTTTTTGTAGCAATGTGAGTAGATAGATTAGAGTATTTTTTTTTATTTGAAGGTGTAAATAAAAATCTTTCCCTGATTCTGGGTCTCTGGACTAGACAAGGTCTTGTATAATAAAATGGCTCCATTTTAAACATCCTACCATGGAAAGTGTCTTCCCTTTGGAGAAATGAGAATGGAGGAATTTTGTATAGTTTTTGTTTTTGTTAGAAGCTTGGAAGTTGTGGTAGTTAATTTTAACTTCTTTCCCTAGGTGAGCTCCTTCATACCCTGGCTAGGAAGCAAGAAAGATAGTGGATGACAACTTTCAGGAGGGGATTGAATTCATCAATCCAATACCTTGGAGATACTTATAAGAATCCTACAGAGTCTTGGCTATGAGCTGGAGAAGATTTCAATCCATCTAATTAGATTTATAATGCAATCAAACAAGACTGGTCCTTTCTCTTTACAATTTGAACCAATTAGGGTTTGGTGGTGTACGGAGGGCTTGAGAAACTAAGAGATTGAAAATATTGAAAGTCTTCCCAAAGGGTGTCTGAATCACTAGTTTTTTTAGGGGGTTGTGTTGAATTTTTAAGAAAGAAAGACAAATCCTTGAAAAATAGGGCTAACTGAGACCTACTAGCTAGTAGCCCTGAGAAATAGGAAGTTTGGACAACAATGGAAGAATGAACCCAAAACCATTGTAGATAATAGATTTGAGGATGGAATTAAATTAAGGACATGCCCTATACTCCTGCAATGGTTATACTAAAGGGCTAATGATTTGGTGTTTGAGCTTATCCTAGTGAGTTCAAATTGAGTGGATTGTAGTTTGAAGCACTTGGAATTGGTAGGGGAGTTCAAGAGAGGGTAGGAGGTTTGTAGTGGATCCCTCCTAAGATCATAGGTGATCATAAAACCCTAGGAAGTCCTTGAAGGACTAGATTTAGTTCAAGAAGCAAGAGCCTCCCTATTAGATCATGAGAACCATCTGATCTAATCATCATTTAATCTCCTTTAAGCACTTCAAAAGCTACCCGAATGCCATGGGTCGTGTTAGGGATTTTTCTTGCAAGTATATTTTAAAACTAGTATGAACGCTTTTCTCTTATATATTTTCAATAACCTATATGCAAGAAAAGCCTAATTGATGAGGATTGGATATGATCCTCCTTCTTTTTCGAGATCCACTAACTCAGGAAGGTATTACCTTTAACTGATTACTAATTTTTTAGTACTTTATAGTGGATTATGTCTTCTTACTAACTTGTTGAATGCCTTTTACTTTATCAATAAGAAGATAACTATGCAAGTGACTATGAATAATCTGATACATAACTTAATAAACCAAACTTTTATTTTAACAACAAAAAATAGTAATGCAATAAGGATTCTCATCCTTCTTCCTTTTATAGTTCTTATGAACTTAGGAGGGGCAACCTATTTGATTCTCTCTTGAAGGAATCAACAGACTTGAATTGTATACTATGTGGGTACAATTGCTTATGAATGTATGCTCTGTTATAAGTGTAATGTAATTGAATGATTGTTCTTAAAAGCTGGATGATTGAACAATTACTTGAAAAAATACAAACCAGTGCCTGACCCTATGGGCTACAGAGTCAAACTTGAATGAAAATCCATAATTAGGTGACTAATGAAAATAATTGCAACCTAGATAGCATGCCTTACAAACTATCCACTCACTCCTATATCTTTGTTCATCAGATCTTAAACATCAATATTCAGCTTCCACGAATCATATGAAAGAATTATTCCTTCCATGAAGGACGTCACAAATGATTACACAACTACCTTGCAGTTGATGTATTTAGATGCCTTACAAATAAACACATAAAATCTTGAATAGAAATAAAAGAGACAACACGAGATATAAAATACAGATTGCAATGTATTTTATTAATGTCAAACTGCTTCAAAATACATACAATAGAAAAAAAGTACAGAGGCTAAGACAAAATTATAGTAGTCTGCCTTGTAATTATATTCCATCATCTTTCAAAATGTTACAATAAGCTCTATTTATAGGCTAAAACCATCTTGTAATCCTTAAGAAGTAAGGATGCTACAAGCTTCAGATGGTTTTAAGACCTAACCCTAAAATATAGAAAGGACAAAAGACAGGAAAGAACCAAGCAGTGGATGGACAAAAATGAAGAATAAGATCTAATTTTTCCTTTGTCTTCTTGTGATTTTTGGTGCCTTTGTCTATATATGTTTAGGATAGCATCTGATATTTGTAACAAGACCTAGTGACAGACATTATAGGCTAATTTACACTAGTATTTATGAAGCTAACCTTCATGTGCTCAAAGAGCAGGTGCCATGTGTCCTCCTATTCTTCATCCATTATGTCCAGGTCAAAAATGATAGGCTTCTTCTTCTTGGGCTTTGTTAATATATCCCATGTCCTAACATATTCTTCCTTTGGCCATTCAAATCTCTATATGTTTTCCAACTGGGTCTTCTGTCTCTCCCACCTGGCATCTGTAATGCTCTTGACATCTATGAGGAACTTATTAAAATTTGTTTCTGCTTTAAATGCTTCATCTAAAATCTTGTTGTATCTTTCCATATCCAATTCTCCCTTGTCAGAAACATAAACCTCTTTATTATGTAGAATAGTGTCAAATTCCAAGCCCCATACCCCTAGTGGCTTGATCTGATTATCCTCTAATTTGATTAGAGGCACAAATCTGTTATATCTAGGCTTGAACATATTTAACCTTGCTTCTATCTGATTAGCCTTTCCTTTGAAAAAGGACAAGGTGGCTCCTATTTTCTCTATTTCAACCCCAACCTGGGTTACCACCTCTGGTAGGTCTGACTTATGTGGTTGCAAAGATGCCAACCTTTCAAACAATCCTATTATCCTAGACCATGTTGCATAAAATGGGTTCAAAATTTGGACAAATTTTTTGACTTCTACTTGCAAGCCTAACAATTTTCCATAAGATCCATAAACTATATCAATTTTATCCCTTATTATATTAATTCTACGCTGCAAAATTTTAGTTAGTGCACCCAAAACAACATTATTGTGCTCATCAGTACCCTGCCCTATTTCTGTTGCAGTATTCTCCATTTCCTCTATTTTTAACTCTACATCTTTTACCTCTTTGTGTCTAGCAGGGGCAACTTCAGGAATATCAAGAAGTTTTTGTGTTATCTCTTATATCAGCTTCTCTTGGGATTTAATCTTGATCGGACCCAACTCCCTGTCCTTGACTATATCACTGGTTTCACTAGTCAATTTCTTAAATCTCTCAGACATTTGGGCAGCCTTGGCTTCATTTAACTGTGCAAAATGTGTTAGCACTTGGGAAATCTCCATGTCTCTTGTATTCTGGATAGACCAGATGATCTTGTCCCCCTCCATTTTTTCTTGTATGTTTAGTAATGAAGGCTTCTGATCTTTTGGAGCTAGGCTCCACATTGCTAAGGCCTAGGACTTTGGATTGTATCCAAATCCTTTGATCATCTCTCCAACCTGTATTTCTGATGATAACTTGACATCAGTTTTTTTCCTTATTTGATCTATTATGAAGGCAGAGGCCAAGTCCCATCCTTCTACCAACAACATCCCACTAGACTTTACCAGTTGCCTTACTTCTTCTGGTGTGATTTTCTATGAATCAGGAGCATAATCCTGCAAAACTTATAAAGCCTCACTGGTTACTGGATCTCTACGTGCCAATTGTAGTTGTGCACCTAATTTCTTTTGTTTGTTCTAGATGAGAAACTCTTTGAACTGTTTAGTTTTAATAAAATTATCATCCTTTAAGAATTCCTCTTGATGCAACAATCTCTCATCAGTGCATGTCATAAGAGTTAATTATATCTCCTCTTTATTATCTTTCTGCAGCTTCTTCCCCGCTCTTATCTTCTTCCTTAGATGATGGTCATCGGCTCTATCACCAGTGATAAGAGCACCAATAATTCTATCTTTTTTCTTCTCCTTTTTTTGTGATGGCTCCCCTTCTTCTATTCTTTGTTTCTTTGGTGGGGGCTCATTAGTGACCTCAGTCTCTGGGACCTTTGTTAAGTCAATTATATTATCTCCCTCTGCTGCATCTTCAACAAATGCCTGATTTACTAGAGGGGAGATAGGAACTAAATATAACTCATCACTATCTTCATCATACTCTGATGATGAATGCCCTTTATGGCCCTTTTTTAGTACTACAAGTGCATCTTCAAGTTGATTAAACAACAGAGTATGGGACTCAACCATGACATCAAGTCTTTTCAAGTATGGAAAATTTGGGAAGAAACCCCCAAAATAGATGCCTTTTCTCTTCACTTGCCTTTCCAAGTCCATCAATTTAGTAAACTTGTCAGCCCTTAGATTGACCTCCTCATCCTCTAGTATATTCCTAATGAGGTCTTCTTCCATACATTTCTCATGATCTTTTGTGTAAGGAATGGTGGGTGTTAATAGCTTCTTGGCACTCAGTATAAATCCTTCTGTGTCAATTCTTCTCATAATAGAAGTCTACCCAATTGTGGTCTCCTAGCCATTTATCAACATATTGGCATGGCCTTAGTAGTTTTTGTACCTACAGTGGTAGCCTTGTCTTGTCTACACCTAGACACTTAAGTATTCGATATACTATCCAATTTTCAAAAGCACAAAATTCTTGTTCCCTAGAAGTGTAGTTCTACACTCAACAAAAACTGAATGGGGTTGGTTTGATTCTGATGAAACCTCCGAGGCCTCAAATACTGGTAATTCATGATAGGAAAGTTGTAGTACAAAATTAAATGCATTAATATGGAATAATACATGAATTTGAGATCTTTATCCTTTTTCTGGATGTCAATAAACCCTTGATGCATTTTGTCAATTATATATTGAATATAATCATAATTGGTACTGGTATGAGGGCTCTACATATCTAGTATAGTCATAAGGATATATGAGGTTATTCTCTTGGGTCCTCCATCCTTTCCCAACACTCTGGACAATGCATATGAAATGTACTTCATATAGAAGTTTAGGTCCTTGTAGTAGTAGGGAGTAGTTCCTAGGATAGGTGCAATGTAATTCTTCATTCTTCCTGGCACATGATACTCCTTGATCAATTTGGATGCGATTCCAGACTCTCTTGTATACCTATTCTCTATAATCTTCAAATTTATCTCTGTGTCCATTAGATGATATATGTTGAATGCTTTCATGAACGAGTTCCTATCTAAGGTTATTAGGGCTTTCCCATCATCCCTTTTTATAGTCTTGGTTAGGGAATCATACCTACTGGCCATTTTTAAAATGAAATCAACATCTATAAAGATGTTAGGGACTATTAATTTAGCTAGTCCACAGGTCCATGGGTTCCAAATTGGCACAACTTCATCACTATTATTATAAATTTAATTGAAAAGGGAATAGCCAGAAGAGCCTAGATTTTTAGCATCCCTAATGTATTACAAATCATCTATGAGAGTATCGACAATTACCTTTCTATTCTAGCTTGGTCCAGGCAACAGAGAGATGAATTCTTCAGAATAATTCCACTTCCCTTTCATGTCATCATCAACATCACCACTTCCTCCACTGGTAGAAGCTACGCTCATTGCCTAGCTCATCTTGTCCACTTGTTCTATTCCAATTTATCTCACCGATATTGAGACAAATCTATCTCCAGATCACACACTTTCAACTGTGAATCACTCAATTTGTCTTGGAGCACTGATAACCACTTGAATTTCCCAAATTCTAGATTAAAAATCAGCTTGTTTCACTCTGAAAATTCAAGAAGCTCTATTTTCTGCACACACTGATAACTTAGAAAACTTCTCTCTCTGAAAACAATAAACTCTTGGTAAGAAGCAATGATTAACGGTAACACTTATTTATCCCTGAATCATCAATGCATAATTCACAAAATTGTGATTCAATCACTTCTGGCTTCAATTCATTATGCTATGAAATCAATTTCTTTTCTAGCCATAGCTTCTGAAAGTGACAGGAAATCAAATATGAATGAGTACTTTTTGATAAAAACCCATATTATATTCAAACAGGATCCAATTTTGATCCAATTGGCTATCTTTCATACAACTCCACTACCTTTTAACATATTTGTCACAAATCTCCTCATTTCTATTGGCTGGCAACTATACATCTTGGTGCCAAAGAAAAGCCTTAACTCAAACTCTGGTTCAGCTCCTAGCGATCTCATGACTCTGTAATCTCCTTGTCGCTAAATATTTACTTTAACTATAGTTTCATACTGAGACTTAGCGACTGCTACAAAATCAACCTCCTGATCAATGTCTATCTCCTTGTCACCAGATGAATTCACTTAACCCATATTCTTTCGGAGACACCGCGACAAAAGCCTCTACTAACTCATTTTAAACCTTGGTTTACTCAGGAGACTTGGCGACTGTGTAATCTCCTTGTCACCGAGCAAATATTTTAACTTATAGTTTATTTGGAGGTAACACGACTAAAGCTTTATCTCTTTATCGCTTAATAATTTTACCTTTATTATTTACATCTGGAGATAACCTGACTACCATTGATCTTCCTTTATTTGTGTCTAACAGTCTGCACTGAGTCTCCAGATTTTGAAAGAAAACCCTAAATTTTCATGAGACTATGCAACTGCTATCTCTAAGTTTCCAGATGTACTTCTCATTTCAAACATTTATCAGAGACTACGCGAATGATAAACACGTGTCTCAACTATCCTTTTGTCTCCTAATCACTCAATCACTTTTGACTTTTCAAACTTTTACAATGACCTCGCGATTGCCGTTGGATCTCCTTTCATCTAATGGTTGTCGCCAAGTCTCATGACTTTTAACTTAACCCTTTATTTATTCCACAACTAAGCGACAACACAAAACTTGAAACTGATATCTAACTCAAGTTTGTTCAAGAGACTTTGCGACTAAAAGGAATCAGTGTCGCTGAATGATTTTCTAACTATAGAGTTCATCACAAGACATTCTAACCATCATTAGATCTACGTTAAGATGGACGGTTGACACCAAGTCTCATGACATATGAGGTATATTATTTTTCATTGGGAGATAATGCAAAAAATCCTTTTCACTAAGTCTCCAAGTAGAATGGAATATTCTCTTGGCTTTACAAGACTAAGCGACTAACTTAAAAGCACATGATTTAATCTCAGAACTTAAGTTAGGATAAAGTAACTTGAAAATAGAAACTTGACTGAGATTTTAGGGATTTTTGCCATTTTTGAACAGAAGCAAACCTAGGGCCTAGGGTTTTAGACATTCTTCACTAGGTTTATGGCTAAAAAACATTATTTGCAGAAGTATTTAAACAATTTCAGACATGAATTTCAACTCTTGAGTAAAGGAATGATTGGAAATTTCAAAAATTATTGGGCAAACTATAGAACTGGAAATACAACCAATAGTGGCTCTATCTGAGGATGTGTAAACGTAAGTTTATATCAAGAACCATAGAATCTTTGGTTGCAGACCACTCTATTAACGTTGACTAACCTATTGCAGAAAGAAACACACGACTGAAAGAAACACACGCTATTTACATATAATATAGAAATATTTATTGTGCATAAAATTGTAATTTTCAACTGAAAAATGGCTTCAAGAACTGCCCATGCATTGGCAATTCATATTCTTCCTCATTCATGTTCTTCAAGATATAGGAATATTTACCAAATCTATGAGAAACAATAAAGGGACCAAGCCATAAAGATGCAAAATTTTTATGCTTACCTTTATCTTTTGCTCTCACATTAAATTGGAGTACAAGGTCACCAGGTATAAATTTTCTACAACCTACTCTCTTATAAAATATATACTTCATCTTTTTTTGCAGTTTTATGTTCTCTTTCTGACCCTCTCTTCTGATTTCATCAAGTTCGGCTAGTTGCATTATTTTTGTATTTCATTGGGTCAAAAATTTATAGCTCTTCTTCTTGCATAAACTTGTACACAAGTAATAGATTGTTGATAGGCATCCTAGACTATAGACCATACACAATTTCAAATGGTGACTTACTAGTGGCTCTCTTGACTGTTATCCTATGAGCGCATAGAGCTAGTTTCAACTTTGTATGCCAAGCTCTTTTGTTCTTTTCCAAGGTCTTCTTTAAAATCTTCATAATGCTTTTATTACTGGATTCTGCCTGATGATTAGCCTGAGGATGATATGGGGATGAATAAGACATTATGATCCCATATTCATTGCAAAAATCTATGATCTCATCAGATCTGAAACACATAGCATTATCCATAACTAGCTTGGCAGGGACACCAAATCTGGTTAAAATATTTTCCATTAAAAACTCAGTAACCACTTTGTTTGTTGCTTTTTTAGTGGGAATAGCTTCAAACCACTTTATAAAATAATCAGTGGCAACAAGTATCCAGTTATGTCCTCCACTGGATTTTTCTAAAAATTCTCCAATAAAATCAATACCTCACATTGCAGAAGGTGCTTAAACACTCATAGGGTTCAACAACAGGGCACCTAAGAACTTCAATTTATTTGAGAAGCTCTGGCAAGGCTCACATTTCTAGAAAAATGCATGAGTATCTTGAAATATACTAGGCCAATAATATCCAGCCCTCAAAATATTATGAGCAGTGGTCTTGGAAGAAAAATGCCCACCACATATTCCAGCATGCCCTTCAACTAGTACTTTTTCAGCTTGGTTTTTATCTAAACATAAGAGTAGTACAAAATTTCAGTCTCTCCAGTATAGATCTCCTTGCAATAGGGTGTAATTTTGAGCTTGTAACTTAAGACTCCTCTTTTGATTATCTAACATGATTTCATGACACTTGGCATTTTTAAGGTAATACATGACATCAACATAGAATGGTTGTCTTTTAATACTATTTATTGTTGAATCTTGTATTGCTACATTATTTACTTGTACCAAGTCTAGATTTTCTTCAGTCATTAGTTTTTCTAAACCTTTTCCTCTAAAAAATTTAGTAATATGGATTTCTAGGTTAAATTATTGAATTCTGTTAATCCATTTACATCTCTTGCCAGTCACTTCTGATTTGGTAAGAATATCTTTCACTGTTGAATGAGATACATATGCAAGAACTTTGGCACAAACTAGGTAAGGTCGGATGATTTAACAAATTTCACCAATGCATATGCCTTCTTCTCCACCATTTCATAGTTCATTTCTAGAGCTTGGAGAGATTCGCTAAAGAATGCAATTGGATGTTCAAATCCCTCCTCATCTTTATATAGTAGAACAACATCAATAGTATGAAAATATGCAAATGAGAAAAAAGAAAAGGGATTACTGTAATATGAATATTTTGAAATAGGGGCCTCTTGTATTGCTTGCCTAATTTTCTAAATTTCTAATTGAGCCTCTTCATTCCATTGGAACTTTACATCTTTCTTTAGTAACTTGATAATTGGCTTGACAACTTTAGCAAAATTTGCAATGAATCTTTGGCCAAAATTGATCTTTCAAAGGAAAGATTGCACACCTTTTATATTCTTTGGAGTAGTGAAATTTTGAATAGCTGCTGTTCTCTCAGGGTCTATCCTTACTCCATCTTTGGACACTATATGTCCCAATAACCTTCCTTTGGTGACTACAAAATGACATTTTCTAGGGTTTAGTGAAACACCATATTCTAAAGCTTTGTTGAATTTTTTTTCTAGATGCTCACAGTGATCTCCTGCTTTCTTAGAAAATGTAGTCAAATCATCTTGGTAGATAACCATGAATAGATCAATAAACTCTTTAAATGCTACATCCATGGCTCTCTGGAAATTTGCTCTTGCATTTATTAGTCCAAAGGGTATTCTGACATATACATAAGTTCCCCATGGAGTAGTAAATGTAGTCTTGAAATATTCTGCCTCTTTCACAAGTACCTGGTTGTACCCTAAGAAGTCATCCATCATTGATAATAGGTCATAACTTGTAACCTTATGCAACATTGCTTCCATGTTTGGTGAAGAATAATTGTCTTTTAAGGATACAATGTTTAGATTTATGAAATCTACACACAGTCTTATATCACCATTCTTGTTTCGTACTAGTACTAGGTTTGAAACCTAAGTTGAGTGTCTGGTAGGCTGGATAATTCCAGCATCCTTTTTAATTTCATCAACTCCTGTTGCATTTTGGGAGCCAACAGTGGATTAATGGGTCTTTGTTTTTGTCTGAATGGTTTGATATCTATTTTGAGTGGGATTTCATGTTGGAAAGGGTCCTCTCTATAAGCTTTTAAATCTTCATATGACCATGAAAAAACATGGTTATGTTTTCTCAGTAATTTTATCAGGTTGGTTCTGACATGAGAGTCCAGTCCTTTTCCAATATAAACTACCTGAGGAGTGGTCTTTGACCCCAAATTTATCTCCTCAAAATCCTCAATTTTGGCATTTCTTATTCTTACTATATGTTCATTCTAATTAGTAAACAATGCCTCTAATTCTACCAATCCCTTAGGAATCTAGTTAGAACTAAGTTGGAAAACCTCATCCCCCAGTATACAATCCTTACCATCAATGACCTCAAGCAAATTATTGCAATCTATGTGTTGTTCTTCATAATGATCAAGGAAATGAATAAATCTAAGGATATCTTGGTCATCCTCAAATAATTTCCAGTTGTGAATATTATCAGGGACAACTGGTCTTCTTTTAACCTCGACAATTGATACCACATTTAAGGTCAAATCACCAGTTTTCAAAGCAACATTAGCTAAGAAATCTGCCATAACATTTCTAGACCTTTCTATCCAATTTATATTAAAGACATCAAAGAATTCTATTTGGTCCCAAATAGCATGTCTATACGTTTTTAGTCTATCTTATTTATAGCATATTTGGAAATCACTTGGGCTACTACTAACTCTGAGTCACCATAAAATTTTAAACATTTTATACCATGTTTAGTAGCAATGTATAGCCCTAGAAACAAAGCTTCATATTCTGATGTATTATTTGTACACTGAAAATATAGCAGAAAATAATATTTGAATGTGGTACCTCATGGAGATATAAGTAGAAATTCAGCTTGTGATCCTTCTTTTGAACAAGCTCCATCAAAATACATTTTCCGCAAACCATCACTTAGTGTAGTCAACTCTTTCACCAAATGATCAACATTCTCACACTGGTGAACAATCCTTTTGATTCTGAAAATCTTCATGTCAATATCAACACAGTAATTAATATTTGTATCCTCATGCAATTATATCATATGAGGTGTTCTTCCCTCTCTAGATACCTTTACATTATTTCCAGCTATATCAAAAGTGGCATAGGATAGGTCACACTAAATACTGCACCCCATTGAAGCACTCCATTTTCTGGACAACAACATGGCATAATGTGGTGGAATATCAACCACCAGTACACTCATAGTCAACATTGTATCTGGGCATATGACTAATTTGTAAGGTACGGCTTCAATGGTTCCAACAATAGGGATTTATCTTGAGTCCATTTCTTGACACCTCCCATGAGGAATCTACTTGCAAACCCATGGATCTCATAATTTCTGCAGGCATGATTGTATTAGATGCTCCTTAGTTGATCATACAATTTTTTAGCATCTTTCCATTTTTTACCAATGTCAATAAAAATGGGTCAACAACCCCTACAAAAGCATTTGTGTTTAAGTAGATCTGAGGGATCTTAGAAACCATCCTGTCAGGATCCTTTCTCTTATTGTTGAGTTTCTTTTCAATATGTTCTATTTTATGAGGTTTAACTGGTGATACATTATTCAATACTGAAATAACTTTCTCTTTGTGCTCTTTTATTCTCATCATCTCTAGGAATGGGACCTTCACAATCATCTGAGATAAACATTGTCCCATATCGACTAGAGTATACTTTACAAAAGAGGTTTTAGGTTTTTCTACAATAATATTATTCTCTTCTATCTAAATATTCACAACATACTCTTCTTTTTTAAATTTCTTATTTTCAACTTTGGGGGAAGAAGAACCTACTTCTAGATCTTTAGTCTTTTCTACATGTACATCTTTTGGTTCATTGGCTTTGTTCACCATCTTTACCTTAGTTTTATTTTCATTATCCCCAGGTCCATCTTTTTTTGGTACATATTTGGCATCTGTTTTATTTTCTTTTATGAAGATGATTGATCACTGACTACCAACATTACCCACAACTCTATTTCTTAGGTGATAGTTGTTCCTAGCTTTCTTCACCAGATCAACAGTGATTCTGGCTTTTTCTTCATCAGAGGCTTTTCTCACTACTGAGGGTTCCTGAATATTTTTGGCATAACACCTTATGTGATCAGCCCTTTCTTCTTCTTCACTATCAGACAAGATTTGTTGCTGATGAACTTCCATTCTACCTTGGGAGCCATATATGTCATGATTTTCAATCTCCTCATCAGAATCCATATCATGACATGATTAAGAATTATTCATACTATAATCACATAACTCATTTTCATCCTTTTATTTCCCTTCATTTGATTTTATATCTAAAGAAACAATGCAAAAATTAGAATTGTTCGGGGCCTCACAGACCTCACACCAAAAGTCATCATTACACATGTGAATAGTATTTTTATGTAGGGGATTAGGAGTCCTATTCTTAGGTTTGTCTTTCCTTAGTGGAACAATAGGCTTACCATCCTTAAATTGGGTACCATAGGGGTAATTTTTCATCCTATAATGTGGGTTATATTTATTATTATAGGATGGTTTTTTATTCTGTGGAGCCTTGTACTCTCTGATTCGGGTTCCTTTTGATTACTCCTACTAAAGCGTGGATCCTCACTTTTACCCAATTTTCTTGATATCCTCCTATTCATCTCTATATTAATAGCTATTTTTTAGGCTTCTATTAAAGTTCTTGGATTCTTATCTCTAAGTGCATAGCCCATTTTTGAATCAATAGCATTGAGATAGGTAGCAAGATATACGTTTTGATCCAACTTCATTTTTTGAAACAACTTATGCATAGCTCGTTGGAATCTTGTATTGAACTCAGTTAATTCTTCATTTGAGTTCTTCCTTATATTATTGAATTCATTGAGAAAAAATCCCTCATTAGTCTTATCACCATATTGATCCTTGAATAGATCAATCAGTTCATCCATTGTTCCTATAGAACCATGAGATAGACTCCTAAACCATTCCCTAGCATCTTCTACTAGAGATTGAACAAATAAATTCATGAGGAAATCCTCATGATTGATATTTAAATCATGTATAACATCAAAAAAATTTCTTAAATGCTCTTCACAAGTTACAACATTATTTCCTAAATGTTTTTGAAGTTTTTCTCCCATATCTTCTGGTATTGCATTAGGGTAACCTAGAATTCCAAAGAAAGAAAATTGCTTGTACCTTTTTGTAGGAATAGGTCTCCTTTGGAATTTGTCAATATCTTTAGGAGAAAATAATTTTCTATGGTCTTTGAAAGAAGAAGCTTTGTTTCTTGATGTTGTAGCATTTTCTATATTAGCAAAGGAGATTGTAGTAGATTGAAAGAAATCAATTTTTTTCTTCATCTCTAAAGTAGCAGCTTCTGCTTCAACTTTCTCCAACATCTTAGCCATAGTTTTTCTTTCTTTTTTAATCTTTTCAAGGTCAATGTCTGCTTAGACATTTGCTCAGTCAGGTTTTTGTGAGTTTTTGGCTCCTCAACATCGGTTTCTGTAACTTTATTTTTCCCATTATCTCTGAAGTTTTGAGGACCAAAACCTTTGTGGGTGTTTGGAGTCTCCTGGTCTCTACAAGACTTCTCAATATTTTTTGCAGCTTGATGTCTCAGGGATCTTCTTATGAATTTGTCAACATCCTTCTGCTCATGTTTTTTGTTTTTATGCTCCTTTTCCCTTTTCATTTGATGAATAAGGGCTAGTTATCTTATGAGGATTCTTTCTTTCTCTGCAAGCTCATCAGAAGGAACTTCAGAGTCTGAGCTAATAGTGTGAGTTCATTCTCTCTCACTAGAAGTAGTAGTGACTGCATAGGTTTTCAATCTAAGTTCTGGGGCATTTTCATATTCTGAGGTATTCCCCTCCTGACTAGATTGATTGGTATCCTTCCTTCAAGTGTTATCTTCTTCATTTATTAGAGTAGAGTTACTAATATTTGCTTGGTTCCATTTCGCTTTCCAAGAAAACTTAGTTTTTGAAGTAGTGGGGATCCCACTATCCAACTCAATTTCTGAATTTTCTCTCATTCTTGACCTAGTATTCATACTTGTAAAAATGTTTTTACTTATGCAATAATTTCAGAGATTTTATTTTAGAGTCACCACCGAACCAAAAGTTTGGGAAGTATGAATACTACTAAAATGAACTTAAACTAGCAACAACTCAACTGTAACTTAATTTAACTTTTGAACATACCAGAGATCCCTTAAAAGTTTCTTTCCAAGCTTTACTTGAAATTCCCCAGCAGAGTCACCACTTTGTTAGGGATTTTTCTTGCAAGTGTCTTTTAAAACTAGTATGAACACTTTGCTCTTATATATTTTCAATAACCTATATGCAAGAAAATCCTAATTGATGAGGGTTGGATATGATCCTCCTTCTTTTTTGAGATCCACTGACTCTGGTAGGTATTACCTTTAAATGATTACTAATTTTTTAGTACTTTATAGTGGATTATGTCTTCTTACTAATGTGTTGAATGCATTTTGTTGTATCAATAAGTAGATAACTATGAAAGTGACTATGAATAATCTGATATAGAACTTAATAAACCAAACTAGTATTTTAACAACAGAAAATAGTAATGCTTTAAGGATTCTCATCCTTCTTCCTTTTATAGTTCTTATGAACTTAGGAGGGGCAACCTATTTGATTCTCTCTTGAAGGAATCAACAGACTTGAATTTTATACTCTATGGGTACAATTTCTTATGAATGTATGCTCTTTTATAAGAGTAATGTAATTGAATGATTGTTCGTAAATGATGGATGATTGAACAATTACTTGCAAAAATATACACCAGTGCCTCACCCTATGGGCTAAAAAGTCAAACTTGAATGCAAATCCAAAATTTAAAGGTGACTAATGAAAATAATTGCAACCTAGATAACATGCCTTACAAACTATCCACTCACTCCTATATCTTTGTTCATTAGATCTTAAACATCAATATTCAGCTTCCAGGAATCATATGAAAGAATTATTCCTTCCTTGAAGGACCTCACAAATCATTGCACAACTACCTTGCAGTTTATGTATTTAGATGCCTTACAATTAAACACATAAAATATTGAATAGAAATAAAAGAGACAACACAAGATATAAAATAGAGATTGCAATCTATTTTATTAATGTCAAACTGCTTCAAAATACGTACAGCAGACAAAAAGTATAGAGGCTCAGACAAAATTGTAGTTGTCTTCCTTGTAATTATATTCCATCATCTTTAAAAATGTTACAATAAGCTCTATTTATAGGCTAAAACTGTAATGCCTTGCCAGGGAACCCAGGAGAACTTAACCTAAACATGACACTAAGTTCACGGAATAATTTTTTTTTAAAAAAAAAAATATTAATAGCAATGCGGAAGCAACACAATGAAGTACATGACACACATGAAATACAACTCATACATGATTAAATTTCCTTGAGGTTTCCTTGGTGGGGCGTTACATCTGGTATCAGAGCTCTAGTTTCTACACTAGGAACTCTGGGAATTGTACGCCCATTAGGTTGTGTCTAGCTTAAACTGAAACTAAAACATAGACATGCTACACTTATGTTTTGTTGTATTGCTTTATGGTTTATTTGTTTATGCTTTAGTTTATGTTTCAAGCTTTGTGGTGAGATTTATATTATCTCTATTTGTTTCAGGAATTATGCCTGAGACATGTGTAGCTAGAGGCCGTGGTAGGGGTAGGTCTAGTTCCCATGGGGGAGGGCAACAGGCTAGCTCCTCCACTAGTGTGAGACAAGATAGTGAGCAGCATCAGGACAGTGGTGAGAAGAGGAGGGAGAATCAAGATGAGTTTGGAGGTTTGAATATTAGGTAGGTCCTTCAGGCCATCTTAGATCGCCTTCCTAAGAGAGATAGAGTGGAGCGAGAGGCATCTCATCACTCCCAGTAGTAGGAGGAGAGAGAGAGAGAGATCCAGGAGCCCTCATGGGAGGACTATTTTTGTGGATCCAGCAATGGTTGCAGCCAACCACATGAGAGATTTGATGAGAGGAAAGGCCATTCCTTTCACTGGACATGACTCTGGATTAGAGGCAGAGACCTAGTTGATTGCATTAGATAGAGTATTCGTGATGCATCCCTTTAGTAGCAATACTAAAGCAAGGTATGTCATCATGCAGATGACTCATTTTGCAGCTATCTGGTGGAAGATAGAGGAGCAAAAGCTTGGACTCCGCATGGACACTATCACTTGGGAACTATTTCTCAAGAATTTTAGAGTGAGGTTCCTATCTGATCAGTGGAGGTAGCAGAGAGCTGATGATTTCCATAATCTTAGGCAGCTGACGATGACTGCAGAACAGTACGAGCATCGTTTCTATGAGCTCTAGCAATATTCTGGTTACAGCGATGATACCACATTGTTGGTACAACATTTTGTACGAGGGCTTAACGCTCGCATTGTAGGTGATGTGAAGCTCTTTGAGCCAACGAACCTACGAGCTGTGGTGATTAAGGCCACTTTATCAAAGGAAAACTTGGCATTAGGCCATGGAGGTCAGACAGGTGCTCCTACAGGTGGTGCATCTGGTTCCGAGGTTAGAGGTAATCAGTCTCAAGGGACTGGGAACTTCAAGGAACCCCCTAGTTCCTTTGCGGGTGATCAAAACTCACAGCAGAAGGTGACTCATCCTCAGGGTCAGAGTGGTGATACTCGCCCTAAGGATTCTCGAGGTGGTTTGCGCGCCAGGCACAATCAGTATAGTCAGCCTGCACAGAGCACGCAACAGATTTTTGGTAGAGATGGTTTCCAGCAGTCGAGTGTGCCCTCCAATGGGAGAGGCAATTTCAGAGGCACGGGGTGTTTCACCTGTGGACAGTTTGGCCACATTGCGGTGAATTGTCCACATCATGCATCTCAGTTTCTTGAGCAGAGACCTGGGACTTCCGAACCTACAGTTGGGAACATCGGTAGATCTCATGGAGCATATGCATCTTTGGAGTATCATCCTCGAGTGTATCATCCTCTTGTGTTTGAGCCTGCGGGTAGAGGACCTGCAGCGGGGGTTCAGGTTCCGGCAGTAGGGAAGGATCCTCAGTGTTCCAACCAGAGAGTGGGGAAAGGTCCTATGGGATCTACTCGTTGAGTCTTATATGACTCATTAGGGTGTTTCATGTGTATGGGAGTTTATCCCTATTTTTCTCAGGCTTCTAGGAGTAAGCCTAATCCTAGGGGGGGTGGATGTAATACCCATCCATGTTTTTCTTTTTAGTCTGGGATGCCATACTTTTAGGCATTGGTTTCAGTTGTTTGGCCAAATTATTTTAGGCTACTTTCATGAGAGCTACTATTCTTTCAGTGATGGTGACTATTTTTTATGATGTTATGGTTATTATCAGGATGTGATGATTTATGTTTCGATTATATTGTACTTACCCCATACTGGCATGTGTATGGTTATCATGTTTATGTATCTGTTTGCATGTTGTTATGGTAGAGGA